>JBBPBX010013384.1:0-52489 GCA_038048925.1 Garcialebias charrua
GGAGTGCAGTTCACAATAGAAACTGACCACAAACCCCTCCTCGCACTATTAGGGACGAAAGCACTGGATGACTTACCTCCCAGGATTCAGCGATTCCGGCTGCGAATGCTTAGATTTGTATACAACATAGTACATGTACCTGGAAAAGCCCTCATCACAGCAGATGCACTATCCAGGGCCCCGATAAAGCGTCCACTGACAACCGAAGAAACACAGATGGAAGGAGAGGTAAAAATTTTCATTAACACTGTACGTGATAACTTACCTGCATCCCAGTCTAAACTTCAGCAGATAGCTGACCATCAGCGGCAAGACGCCATCTGCAGTCTGCTGATCCGACAGTGTCAAAGAGGCTGGCCACGACAAGAGGAGCTGTCCCAACAGCTGAAGCCGTATTGGATCCACCAAGGCGAGTTACACATGAATGGTGAGCTTTTGATGAAAGGACGACGTATTGTCATTCCAGAGACTTTGCAAAAGGAAATGCTCGCCCGACTGCATGAGGGACATATGGGGATATCCAAATGCAAGCTGAGGGCTCAGCAGTCGGTGTGGTGGTTAGGCCTGAGTGCCCAAATCACAAAAGTTGTGAGCCAGTGCGAGACATGTAGTAAGTACCAACAGCTGAGGCAGCAGTCGGTGTGGTGGTTAGGCCTGAGTGCCCAAATCACAAAAGTTGTGAGCCAGTGCGAGACATGTAGTAAGTACCAACAGCTACACCCAGAACCAATGATACCCTCAGAGCTGCCCAAGCGGCCTTGGCAGAAAGTTGGGGCAGATATGTTTTACTGGGAAAATGACTCTTATTTACTGGTGGTAGACTACTATTCAAGATACATTGAAATAATGAAGACATCTATAACCACATCAGCAGGAATTATTACTGGCTTGAAATCTATTTTCGCTAGACATGGGGTGCCTGAAATACTGATAACAGACAATGGACCTCAGTTTTCCTCTAGCTCTTTCTCTTCTTTTGCCACGGACTATGACTTCAAACATGTCACCAGTAGTCCATACTTCGCTCAGAGTAACGGGGAAGCAGAGAGGGCGGTGAGGACGGTGAAAAGCCTCCTGAAGAAAAACACTGACCCCTACAAGGCCCTGTTGGCATACCGGGTCACGCCGCTGCATCAAGGCCCTTCACCGGCAGAGCTCCTGATGGGCAGAAGGCTGCGCTCACCATTGCCACTCTCACCCAGTCAACTAAAACCTCAGTGGCCAAACCAAAAGAAAGTGGCAGACAAGGACAGAGAATTAAAACAGGCACAGACTTTGGCCTACAACAAAAGACATAGAGCGGGGGTCAGGCCAGAGCTAAAAGCAGGTCAGCGCGTCTGGATTACAAACACCCAGGAGACGGCTACGGTGCTGAGAGAAGCAGACACTCCTCGGTCCTATGTCGTGGAGACCGATTCAGAGGTGGTGAGGAGAAACAAGGCACATCTCAGACCCTTACCAGACATTCGTAACCCTACAGAGAATGTGGGGGACACAGAACAGGCAGCAGCACCAGACATTCAGAGCCCTACAAAGGATGTGAGGGACACAGAACAGACAGCTACACCAGAAGTGAGAGGAGGGGAAAATGTGAAAAGGTTTCATCCAAGGAGGGAAGTGAAGGCACCAGTGTGGCTCAAAGATTATGTCCAATAATGCAGAACATTTAAAACCTATTTCAAATGTTATTATTCTACTTGTTACTTTAAGCATTCAGTAATTTCAGTGTTTCAAATGTTATTATAATTGTTATTTTAAGTATTCCTTATGTTAGTGATCTGTAAGGTCAGACAGACTGCATGCTGTTAGTTAAGTAGTAAATGTTTGGTTTAAAATTGTATCACTACTTTGGGGAAGGGGAGATGTGGTGTGTTATGGTCCTCGGGGCGTTCCGTACCAGAGGCACGTTATGTACGGGTTGCGGGGTCAGAGTTCATATATAATAAAGACGCCGGCTGGCTAAAGAGTAGCGGTTGTCCGAGTGCTCCGTGAGTAGTCTCCAAACTATTACAGGCATAACAGTGAAAAGAAATGTTGAACTGATTAATAATTTGACCTAAAGGCAGCATGTAAAGAGAAAACAGCAGGGGCCCCAGAACCGACCCCTGAGGGACACCACAGGAGACACAGACTGTCTGGGACGTGGCGTTGCCAAGACTGACACATTCCAGCCTATTGGTGAGGAAAGATTTGAACCAGTCCAGGACGGTGTCGCAGAGACCGACCTCCACATGAAGACGGTGGAGGAGGATACTATGGTCCACAGTGTCGAAAGCTGCAGTGAGGTCAAGGAGGACAAGGATGGAGGAAGAGCCAGTGTCAGCAGCCAAGAGGACATCATTAGTAACTCTTAGCAATGCAGTCTCTGTACTGTGAGCTGCCCTGAATCCAGACTGGAACTTCTCATACAGGGAGTGTTGTTGTAAGTGATCCTGCAGCTGAGCAGCAACTGCTTTTTCCAGCACTTTAGACAGAAAAGGGAGGTGTGAAATTGGGCGGTAATTAGAAAAAATGTCGGGATCCAAATTAGATTTTTTCAGAAGAGGCCTAATGATGGCGGTTTTTAGAGGCAGTGGAACATGACCAGATTGTAGAGACTGATTTATTATTTGAGTGATAAGTGGGCCTATTGCAGAATGATTGGTTTTTACGAGAGACGAGGGGAAAGGATCCAGGGCGCAGGATGAAGGCTTCATTTTCTTGATGATGGCCTCCACCTCACTCTGAACAACTTCGTCAAAGCTGCCTAGGGTCCCAGAATGCAGACGGGTAGGTGGCACACTGAGAACGGGAAGGTTGTGGAGCTGAGATCTGATAGTGTCAACTTTGGTTCTAAAAGATGAGAGAAACAGGTCGCATTTTTGAGCAGAGTCCTCAAGAGTTTGCTTAATGGGATTAAGCAGACGAGTGATTGTGGAGAAGAGCTGTTTAGAGTTTCCAGGGCAGGTGTTGATGATGTTAGAATAATATTTGGAGCGTGCTTCTCTAAGAGAATAGGCGTACGCTTTCTGATGTTCTTTATATGCCTGCTTATGCACAGAGAGACCAGATGATTTTACACGTCTCTCAATAGCACGGCCAGTTGCCTTCATCTTGCGCAGCTCATCAGTGTACCAAGTAGTGTTGTGGTTGGAACAAATTTGTATCAGGTTTAGTTAAATTATCTTGAGCGCTTCAGAACAAGCAAATATCTTGTTTTAACTTTGACCTTGATTTGTGACCTTGAATTTTGAACTTGGGTAGTGAAAAGTGTATGAGACAATCCATCTAGCACAAGTTCTTTTTTTTTTCTTTTCTTTTTTTTTGTAAAACATTAAATTTGGTAAAACTAGGTTTCCATTTAGAGTGAAATAGTTGTGTACAATGTGGCAAGGTAATCTTGTGCATCAAATAGCAAAGGGTCTGCATTTACAGAAGTCTTTCTTGTAAATGAGTCCCCGAGGCTCCATGGGATTAACCTGTATAAATAAAGGTTGAATGAAATTTATATAAACCTGCAAATTTAACAGTGTTTTACTATTTTATAAACTAAGACCGTTTACTTCACAACGATCCAACGAAAACTGAATAATTTCCCCCATTTCTATTAACATATTTACATGAAAACGTTTTAATTACAATTTCTGTTTACACAGCAACAACAGACGTGGAAACGGTGTCATTCCCTGGCCATGCCACTAGTTGGTGCTATGTTCTATGAAACTTGAAACTAAGTGCACATGCGAAAAAAAAAAGTTCTACCTGAAAGCCGCTACAATGGTCGAGATGGCAGAGAATAAAATGTTTCTATGGACAGACGACGAGGTTCAACTGTTGCAAAACAGTACTCTGGTATACACCATTGTCAATAGTTTCTTCTTCTGTAGATTGTAGGAAGCCGTTATGTTTTGTGTCATACTGCGCATGAGCCAGGGATTCCCTGGCATAAAATATCTATTGTCTCTGTTTACATGACAACGGACACCGGGATGTTTTTGAATCATTGCACTCTGGAACCCAATCTCAAATTCTTTTTTTTTCATTCAACCTTTATACAGGCTAGCCTCGTTGAGCCACGGGGACTCATTTACAAGAGGGACCTGTCTCACTCACACCCAGGATCAATTTAGAGTTACCAATCAGCCTAACATGCATGTTTTTGGACTGTGGGAGGAAACCGGAGCACCCGGAGAAAACCCACGCATGCACGGAGAGAACATGCAAACTCCACCCAGAAAGGCCCCCGGACCGGGATTTGAACCGGGGACCTGCTCGCTGAGAGGCAGCAGCTCTACCAGTTGTGCCACCGTGCTGCCCCCCCCCCAAAAAAAAAAATGTGTGTTGCTGTCAGAGAAAACATTTGCTATTTTCGTATAAATGAACAGTACAAACGCAACAAAACTCTTCCATTTTCACCAGAAATCGTTTTCGTGTAATCCTAAGCCCATCTTCTACATAAAGTCAATGTAAAACCCACTGTCCTTGTTCAATTGACTTAATTTTACAAATTCAGATTCTCTTTTAGAATTAAATAAAATAAAAAAATGTCACCCTTGATTTTATTTTCGCCCCTCAACTTTTCTAGACCTGGACAAAATGGTAAAAATCCACCCTTCTTTGAGACTTCATAGGAAGTTTGTAAAGCGATAAACGTACCAGACATCTTTGCTTTGGGACCCTCGTGGTCGATGGGCTGGCTGGACAGGGAGTAGACTCTGATCTCAGCCACGGGGACAGAGGCATCTTTCAGCTGGCTGTGGAGCCCCAGGACCTGGGCACCCTCGCTGGGGTGCTGCATCACCTGCGGGGTGACACACTGAGCCTTTAGCTTCATGAGAAGTGGAAAATTAACTTAACTGTCATGCCTGTTGAGAATTTTTTTTATTCAATCAAAACATGTAACACGATGCCACCTTTATCCTCCACCACAAGGCAAAAGGCCATAGGATGTGTATGCACATGGCCATCTGTTAGCAAAATGTCTCATGAACTAGTGGACAAATTTTAATGTAATGCTCAGAAAGTAACCCAAATCAAAATGGCTGCCACAATTAATCAAAATTGGCAAACAAGAAATGGCGATAACTCAATAAAATTAGACATTGAGCTAAAGTTTGATGTGGTAGTAGCCAAGTGGCTGAACTGGAACGTCTCCTTCTCAACATAAGATGAACTTAGGCAAACCCTGGCATGAATGCTAGATGTTTAATTTAAATAAAGAGATAAGTTTTCCCTCATTTAGTCTTATTTCAATTTGGAATCCTAACTGTGCTAAAATTTTATCTGAATACAGTAAACTCAAATTTGCTCCAAGAATTTACCATCCTCAGATGAGATGCTGAACCCTACATGAGCAGGAATGCTACACTGAAGAAGTCAAAAGTACAAATGTAAACTTATTTCAGTCATGGTACCGACACCGAATAATACAGTACTGTACTTTATTTAAGCAGCGTTAAATGAAGAAGAAATACAGTTGTCCCTCGCTACACTGCGGTGCGTTTTTCGTGCACTCGCGCCATCACGTTTTTTACAGTACTGTACATGTACACATTTTCAAAAAAATAAAAATGTGCCACCATTTTATGGTTTTCTTTCACTAAGCCTTCACTGTTTTTGCCAGTCTAAAGAATTACCCATAAGCCATCAGTTCACTTCCCAGAATTCAACACTGCTTCCAACTGCTGCTTGCTGCAAATGGAGGGAAAGTTTTGCAGCAAAGTCAGAAGTTCTGTAAGGATCAGCTCACAAGACTGTCAGGAAAGTCATGAATAATTCTGAAGCTGAACTCATCCTTCAGCTTGTATCTTCACTGTTGAGTAGCTGGGCTGCAGCTGATCTGGACTCAGTGTGATCCGGATCCTGGGTACAGATGGCTGCGGGGTTCAGTCAGGTTCTGGCCATGTGTTGCTGGTCCAGACCGGGTCAGAGGTGGTGGATTAAATCCTGGGAAGACTTGCTCCTGGAGCAGCAGCACGCGCACATCAAGCTGGACGGAGCGGTGGGCTTCAGTCATGCTGTACCAGGACTTTTTTCATCTATCAGGTCGGACTGGACTGATGCGCTCCTGTACTGCAGAGCCTGCTAAGTAAAATTTAGTAGCTACAAATATATATAGCTTGTTGTTAAAACTAATAGGTTTACAAGTTTAGAAGACTGATTTGTGGGCTTCTTTGTTGCAAGATAGGTCTTCAGAAACTAACCGAGTCGGAATAGAACAGAATTGGACCAGAACTGAGCCACTGCTGTTCTGCAGAGCTAGTACGGTAAGTAAACTTTAGTAACGTATATGTTGTTAAAATGACGTAGGTTTGAGTTTACACATTCCACGAGTGTGGGACGGGCTTCTTAAATGGTAAATGGAGCTTATTTATATAGCGCTTTCCAGCCCCCTGTGAGGAGCCCCAAAGCGCTTTACAATACCAGCCATCCACCCATTCATTCACACATTCATACACCGGTAGTGGTAGCCTGCCTTGCAAGGCGCCATCCAGACCTACCGGGAGCAACTTGGGGTTAAGTGTCTTGCCCAGGGACACAACGACACATGGTGGGCGGATGCGGGATTCGAACCTCCAACCTTCCGATCGGGGGTCGACTGCCATTACCACTGTGCCACGGCCGCCCCCTTAAGCCTTAATATACAAACTGGATTCCAAAAAAGTTGGGACACTAAACAAATTGTGAATAAAAACTTAATGCAATGATGTGGAGATGGCAAATGTCAATATTTTATTCGTTATAGAACATAGATGACAGATCAAAAGTTTAATCTGAGTAAATGTAACACTGTAAAGGAAAAATATGTTGATTCAAAATTTCACGGCGTCAACAAATCCCAAAATAGTTGGGACAAGTAGCAATAAGTGGCTGGAAAAAAGAAATTGAGCATACAACTAACAGCTGGAAGACCAATTAACACTAATTAGGTCAATTGACAACAATTGATTTGATTTGATGTTTATTTATTCATTTTAAAAGAACAATACAAAACGGTTTCATTAGATACAAGAATACAAGTAGGATAAAATGAAAGGAGCAGAAAGAAGATGAAATCTTATTATATCCGCCCCTTTTTCACAATTTGTTCAAACAATGATAACCTTCAAACTACATCACAAAATGAATAACTCTACTTAATTTTTCTAACTGTAATACACAAACACACTAAGCTACATCATATATAGTTTTTGAGCAAGTCCGTTTTTGACCTTTTTCTTACATGTATACAGTACATTGATTTTGCATTTTTAACAGCACTCTCCAGAACATTCCACTATCCAACTCCCCGAATTGAGGTAGACCGTCCCTTTAAGCTGGTTTTGAATGTTGGTTTGATGAATATCTCTGTTCCTTTGAGATTGTAATAACTTTGTCTTTTTTATAAAATTGACAACATGATTGGGTATAAAAAGAGCTTCTCAGAGTGTCAGTGTCTCTCAGAAGCCAAGATGGTAAGAGGATCACCAATTCCACAATTGTTGCGCAGAAAGATAGTGCAGCAATACCAGAATGGTGTTACCCAGCGTAAAATAGCAAAGACTTTTAAGTTATCATCATCAACCGTGCATAACATCATCAAAAGATTCAGAGAATCTGGAACAATCGCTGTGCGTAAGGGTCAAGGCCGTAAAACTCTACTGGATGCTCGTGATCTCCGGGCCCTTAAACGTCACTGCACCTCAAACAGGAATGCCACTGTCAAGGAAATAACAGAATGGGCTCAGGAATACTTCCAGAAAGCATTGTCAGTGAACACAATCCACCGTGCCATCCGCCGTTGCCAGCTGAAACTCTACAGTGCAAAGAGGAAGCCATTTCTAAGCAAGCTCCACAAGCTCAGACGTTTGCACTGGGCCAGGGGTCATTTAAAATGGAGTGTGGCAAAATGGAAGACTGTTCTGTGGTCAGATGAGTCACAATTTGAAGTTCTTTATGGAACACTGGGACGCCATGTCATCCGGACCAGAGAGGACAAGGATAGCCCAAGTTGTTATCAACGCTCCGTTCAGAAGCCTGCATCACTGATGGTATGGGGTTGCATGAGCGCTTGTGGCATGGGCAGCTTGCATGTCTGGAAAGGCACCATTAATGCAGAGAACTATGTTCAGGTTCTAGAACAACATATGCTCCCATCTAGACGTCATCTCTTTCAGGGAAGACCCTGCATTTTTCAACAAGATAATGCCAGACCACATTCTGCAGCAATCACAACATCATGGCTACGTAGGAGAAGGATCCGGTACTGAAATGTCCAGCCTGCAGTCCAGATCTTTCACCTATAGAGAACATTTGGTGCATCATAAAGAGGAAGGTGTGACAAAGAAGGCCCAAGACGATTGAACAGTTAGAGGCCTGTATTAGACATGAATGGGAGAACATTCCTATTTCTAAACTTGAGAAACTGGTCTCCTCTGTCCCCAGACGTCTGTTGAGTGTTGTAAGAACATGTTCCAGCACATCACACCAGTCTTGGCCTCCCTGCACTGGCTACCGGTTCATCTTCGAATACAGTTCAAAATACTTCTGTATGTCTACAAATCGCTGAACAGTCTCGCCCCCACCTATCTCTCTGATTTGATACACCCATATGTCCCACCACGTGCTTGGAGGTCAGCGGACCAGGTACTTTTAACAGTTCCGGGAACTCGTCTTAAACGCAGAGGTGACAGGACCTTCTCTGTAGCAGGCCCAAGACTCTGGAACGAGTTTACTCTGCTTGTCAGACAGACCTCCTCCCTCTCGGTTTACTATTCTGTTGCTTTCAACACCAGCTGATCTGTGTTTGGTAGTTTTATTTATAATCTGCAATGTTCTTATGTCTATTTTTTGTACTTCATTGTGTGTGTTGCCTGCTTTTTGTTTGTTTGCACTTTGGTTGGCCTTGTCGCCGTTTTAAGTGCTCTATTAATTAAAATGGTATGGTATGGTAAGAAGAAGGGGGGATGCCACACAGTATTAAAAACTGACTTGTCCCTACTTTTTGGGGATTTGTTGATGCCATGAAATTTTAAAACAACATATTTTTCCCTTAAAATGATACATTGGCCCTCATTCACGAACCGTTCGTACGCACAGATTTGTTCTTAAACTGTGCGTACGAGTGATTTAGGATCATTTGCGGCATTCAACAATGTTTTCGTATCCTACGATTTTTTTCAGATACGAACAAAATTTACGAGTGGTCCGGACCTGTCGTATATTTTAGGAGCGTCAGTCTGCTGTCATCCAGACGGAATTTCTCCACTAATAACTTCATATTTCGTTATTTAGAAAATATTTAGAGTTTAAAAAAGTCACGCACCACAATTGGTCTTGACAATAGGTTCTGTTTGAAGTCGAATTATATTTTTAAATGTAATAATGACTAACGGATTAAAGTATTTAAATTAAAATCAATTTGTTATCAATGCCGTTTTCTAACACTACAATATTAATATGAAGATCTCAAACTAAAACCAACTTAAATTATGAATTAATTTAAGTTTAATTTGTCTCGGTAACGCAGACTTCGGTAACGCAGACTTTAGGTTGACCTCCTCCTGTCACAGTCATAGCTGTCAGATAGCTCAATCAGTAAAGCGTTGCGTCGCAGTGCAGAACTTTATGGGTTCGAGTCCCACATGGGACAACGTTTTTTTTTTCTCCTTTTAATTCATTCCAGATTTAAAAAACACAAGAAAACTATTTACAATACAACAAGAAATGAAGCATAAAGTCTTTTTAATCTGGAATGAATAAATAATCTAAAGAAGGAAGGGAAAAAAAATAGGCATACCTTGTGGGAATCGAACCCACGAAATCTCGATAACAGTGCAATGTTTTAACCAGTTAGCCACCAGTACACATGTATATTTTAAGGTCCACATTTATTATAAACAAACATTCTTTGGCATTAGTTGGTCATTTACTCCCATGAGTGACGCTGCTAATAAGGACAGATTTACTTTTCTCGATCAAGGAGAGCAGAACTTCAATCTCCGCACCGGTAGAGTTCTTCTTTTTTACTTTTCGCTGTCATTTTATGCACGAACACGTTTTGCCTCCGAGGCAGGAAACGTAGCCTTATATGGTGTTTTGAGGGGTGGGAATTATGTAAATGACCTCTCCGCGTGCACGCGCAGGTGGTTGGAACAGGTGGGATTCATCATATTTACGCTCCCATTTACACACTTTTCCTGAGGATAGAAGACTTTGTTGAATCTGACGTGGCATGTTCGTACGAACGCTTCGTACGAACAAAAGTAGGAGAAATTTAGGATAAAAATATGAACATTTTCGTGAATGAGGGCCATTGTCTCAGTTTAAACTTTTGATCTGTGATTTGTGTTATATTCTGAATAAAATATTAGATGTTGGCCCCTCCACATCATTGCATTGTTTTTATTCACAATTTGTTTAGTGTCCCAACTTGTTTTGAATCCGGTTTGTAAACATTACTGTACTTGAACTTAAACTTGAACTATTGTATACCTACTTCACGGTTTTTCACTTATCACGGGGCTTCACGGTACAAATCCACCACAATAAACTAGGGACTACTGTACATAGGCTGGAACAAGAGATGGAGGACTTGAGGACAGACATGAAGCAGGTGCAGAAGTGTAGAAGATGATGGAAGCAGGAGGGGAAAAATCAGCAGTGT
Organism: Garcialebias charrua; assembly: GCA_038048925.1. Classification (NCBI taxonomy): domain Eukaryota; kingdom Metazoa; phylum Chordata; class Actinopteri; order Cyprinodontiformes; family Rivulidae; genus Garcialebias; species Garcialebias charrua. The sequence goes on from JBBPBX010013384.1 coordinate 10,625, forward strand.
TGGATGAACAAACTTCAGCAACAAAAGAAAAAAAAAGTGAAGTGATGCTGAAAAATGCAGCAGCACCACACCCGGTGTGTGTGTGTATGTGACTGAACAGCATCCAGCCTCTTTCTGCAGTCTGGTTACACTGGCAGAGTTAATGAAGTCTGAGCAGCTTATTATGGAGACAGCCGTGGCCGCAGATTAAAGTGAGACGTTACCGCTATACATCCGTCTACTCTGAGCCCAGGTTCAGTCCACGTCCTTCAGATGTTTCTGCTGCTATTTATAACCGCTTTCCAGTCAAACAGAGAATTATGCAAATCTGACAAACAGCATGAAAGCTCCGTGTGCATATTTAATTGGAAACACTAATGCCAATCGACCATCTTTTTCTTTTTTGCATGTGGTTTTTTTTCCCCTAAGAGGAAAGTGGACCTGCTGATGAATTTAATGCAGGTGAATCCTGCAAAATTACAACAAAGCTTTTTAAAAAATCCATTAAAACGAGCTCACAGAGCTAAAAATGCAATGACAGATTCAATTCACTCCTAAAATATGGCAATTACAGCGTTTCAGTCTAACGTTTTTACTCTCCATCATTGATGTGTGGGAGAAGACAATGAAACAAATGATAAGATAGCTGAAAATGTCAGTGAAAAAGGAAAAAGGGAAAATTCATGTTTTACGGTATGCATTGTGAGGGGAAAATGCCATAAACTGCTTTAAAAACCATATAATTTTACTTATTAAACAGAAACTAAAGGTCTTTAAGTTCATTGATTTTATTTTTATTTAACTTTAGAAAATTTGTTACATTTTATTGACAAAATCCTAAAATATTTTAGTTACCGGTAATTAAGGGATTTACTTTAATAGTAGAAGGTGATTAGGACATATAAAGGCCTATAAGTCCCAATAGTCTTGTGGTTCCATTTAATTAGCATTGGACGCTAAGGACTACTGTGCTGCACTTTATTTAGATCTGTCTAAAGCTTTTGATACTATGGACCATGACATCGGATGTCATCAGCTCTCAGAAGTTGATTTCTTAGTTCACACTATCAGCTGGTTTTCTAAATATCTCTCAGGACTAATGCAATGTGATCAAAACAATGGTACTTAGTTATTTAACTACCGTAATAATGGTACCACAAGGCTCAGTCTTAGGATCCACCCTCTTCGCAATCTACCCAAGTACCGTAATGTAGGTTAGAACATTCCTGACTCATCCGTTCATTTCTATGTCGATGATAGAGTTGTTTATTGTAGAGCTAAGTTAGTTGCTAAGGTTTTCGAGCTTTTACAGTCTGCATTTTTACATCAGTCAGAATTGTTCAGTTTCAAACTGGTGCTAAATGCTGATAAAACCAAAGGGATGTTGTTTTCAAACAAGAAGTCAGTACCAGCAGTCCTCCTTCCTATCTTATCTACGAATGGTGTTCCTATTGAGTTTGTGGATTCTGACAAATACTTGGGCATCCTGGTTGATGTACATCTCTCTTTTAAGCCTCCTGTCATAAACTTGATAAAGAAACTGAACTTAAAATAAGGTTTCTTTTTCAGAAATAGATCTGGCTTAACTCTGAATGCTAGGAAACACCTTGTAACTGCTACTTTCCTTCCAGCCATTGATTTTGGTGACATTATTTACATGAATGCTCCTGTAAGCACCTTATAGATGTTAGATGCTGTCTACCATGGTGCGCTAAGATTCATAACTGGTTCTAACTATCGCACCCATCACTGCGCTCTGTACTCTTCGATCAGTTGGTCATCATTAACTTCACACAGACTTTCTCACAGGTATTTCATCTTTAAATTACTAATTGGTCTGCTACCTTCATATATCTCCTCCTACATATCACGTCGTCAGTGCAGTTACAGTGTGCGCTCTCAAGACATCATTACCTGCAGAGTCCTTTCAGTGCGGATTGAACTTGGCAAAAAGGCCTTTTCTTACTTTGCTTCTGTAACCTGGAACACCTTGCAAAAATATCTGAAGGTGTCTATTTTGACTGCTCTAATGGATTTTAAACAATTTTCTATTTATTTAGCCTTTATTTCACCAGGAAAATCCCATTGAGATTAAAATCTCTTTTGCAAGAGAATCCTGGCCAAGACTGGCAGCAGCACACAGAAGTTACATTACATTCACATCAAAAACAGAAAATGTTAACTCCGTCATGAATAAATAAATTAAAAGATTCCTCAGTTAAAATATTTACAGATGATTCCTTCTCCAAATCAGTAAGAGCAGCCTTAAAAATCATTTAGTGACAACAGCGCCTTTAGGTTAATATATTTCTGCAACTGGTTCCAAGAAGATGGAGCAGAAAACGGAAAAGATTTCTTTCCATGTTCAGTTAGGACTTTAGGCACTGAAAGTAAAAATAAGCTCTCACAACGAAGAGAGTTCTCCTCCGGTGGAATTTCTCTTTATAAAGGCCAACAAATAGGAAGGAAGACGTATGGCCTTATAAATAAAAATATGCCAATGTAGAGTCTACAAGTGGCCAAGGACGTCCATTCAACCCGGTTGTATAATGTGCAATGATGTGTAAAACCTTTTAAACCTGTTATAAATCTTACAACTCTATGATAAACAGTATCCAGTGAATAAAAACATTTTACAAAAGCATGCATGTATAAAATGTCAGCATAGTCCAGTACAGACATAAAAGTAGCATCAACCAGTCACTTTCTTACAGTGGCCCTAATGTGTAAATGAACAACATCTGAAAAAATAGAATTACATTTTAAAAAGCACAACAAAAACACAACATTTGAAACAAACAAACAAAAAAAAATTTACATTTGAAAAAAAAATACAGAATTACTGTATATTTGGAAAAACGGAATTGCATTAAGCCAAAGCAGAAGTGGACAAAATCACATTAGAAAAAACGGACTCAAATGTGAAAAAACTGAATCGCATTAGAAAAAACGGAATCACATTAGAAAAAACGAACTTGTATTAGAAAAACCTGACTCACTCACATTAGAAAAAAACGGACTCACATTAGAAAAAAACGGACTCACATTAGAAAAACGGAATCACATTAGAAAAAAACGGACTCACATTAGAAAAACGGAATCACATTAGGAAAAAAATGGAATCATGCTAGAAAAAACAGACTCACATTAGAACAAACGGACTCCCATTAGAAAAAAACGGACTCCCATTAGAAAAAACGGACTCACGTTAGAAAAAATGGAATCACATTCGAAAAAACGGAATTACATTAGAAAAAAATGGAAATTATATAATTTTTGAATGATTTTGTTTTTTCAAATGTAATTCCGTTTTGTCTAACGTGATTCAGTTTTTTCAAAGGTTGTTCATTTACACCTCAGGACTACCGTACTTTCTAGCCTCAAAAGACAGACAGGATCTGATCCTGAAATAAAATCCCAATTTTAATCTCAGCTTTTTCACCAGCTGTTGATTGTGGGAGGTAAAATACAAAAAATCCTCTATTAAAAATCCTAAATATTTATACTGTACAATTATATACTATACAATTGTTAAGTTTAATGCAAAAATCAATTCAGACATGTTCCTGTTTTTAGTTTTGTACCTTGTTTTATAATGTAGCTTGATTTTATTTAGTTTTATATCACTACTTTTATTTACTTTATATTTTATGGCTGTTTATAGTTGTGTGTACTTTATCTGTGATTGGTCTAAAACAGATCTCTCTTATAAATGAGTCCTTGTGACTCAGTGAGACTAACCTGTATAAATAAAGATTAAATGAAAAAAAAAAATCTGGGTCGGTGAAACCTCTCACATCAGTGCCAACAGAAATGCCTTTACTTCAGCTCTGAAACCCCAGCTGTGGTACCTGTATCACATTATTTTTCATGTATGCACAGAAAATAAAGCTGAATATGTAACGGTTATTCCTACCAGTGATTTTTACATCAGCTCTAAAGGAAACGAGTTTGAATCTTTCTTGCAAATGACTAAGCATTTGTAGCCTTTGCCCCTTTGTGGAGCATTTTGCTGCCAACTTGTCAACTGAAAGAGCTTCATGAATAAAATTTGACTATATTTTATATGCAGGGACCGCCGTAGGCAGCAAACAGGCATCAACGCAGTAGAGTAACCTTCTATGTTAGATAAGGGCGGCGTTCCATCAGAGCTCGCAGGCTGATTTAGGGTGGCACGTTCATCTCAACTTATTCCTACTCTTGAATTTGTCCACACTTTAAAGGGCTTTGGCTAATTTTAGTTCATGTAAACAACCTTGAGACTGTAACCTTATGTGATTAAGTTTGCAGTCAGGTTCTTTTCTCTTCATTTTAAGATGTGACAGGTATGTTTAACATGGTTTATACAGTTAATAACATTGACTTCACTTTTATAAACAAGGAAAGTCACCAGACATTCCTAAAGTCTAAAAAAAAATCCACATTTGCACACACAGGTACAGACATCTATCAAAAATAACAAGCCTCTTAGAATTAGTTTATATCGGGGGAGGTAAGACTAGATGAGAAGTTCTTGGCAGAGGAGGCTTAAACCGTAATTAGACATTTGATGAATGGTGACATTTGTGTAGACCATAAAGAGACAGCTAGGCTACAGACTGAGATCCAGCATCTGATTTTAGTGCCCTCGATTGAACAGAGTTAAGAAGAAGGTCAACATTAAATATGTTCTGAGAGGCATGGAAGTAATTGAAATTCTCCGGGTGATGGAGTAGGGATAGAAACGTAGATGTGTAAGGGCAACAGTCTGCCTTCACTGTGGCTCTGCTGATGTTAGGTTAGAAATGTGAGGACGCAGTGTGAAATGAGGTGAAACAAATCCCAGTGAGATACCGGCTCAGAAAATGCCAAAGCAACTTTTTCCACACAGTTGATTGAGTAGTGGCTCCATTATACCGACACCGGGTGCGTGCTCAATTACCATGTCAGGAATTTCTGTTCTAACTGTAGCCATCACTTGAACAATAGGCATCGTGACTGAAAACGTACAGCTAAGTAGCAGGAATGGCACAAGAAGAAGAGTTGTACACAGGAAATAGTTCTTGTAAAACAAAGTTTCATGTTCCCAGTTTTACTTTAGGGCAATTCGCAGACTCACTGTTTCATGGGTTTTCAACATAAGATTGTACACGACACACGATTGCCAACTTTAATATTACTCACATGATTGGAACAGTACAGGATAAAAGTTAATGGGAGCGGATGCGAGCAGGAACCAACCAATAGGACAAAAAGCAAAACAAAAATACTTCGGACAGGCGCTGCCATTTTGTAGTTTTCTTTCAATAAGCCTGTACTGTAACAAAAGTCAAAAGAACTACACAGCCCAGAAGCCAACGATGCTTCCAGACACTGCTTTCTGCCAAAATTCAAAGAATAGCAATGGAGGAAGCTAACACTAGTGGATAAACTGATGTGGTAAAAATAGTTTTGCAACGCAACGTTAGAAGTAACGATCTATCTATTAAGATCACACAACTGACAAGAAGTCTGTTGGGAGTCAGCCTCCCCACCATCACAGATATCTACACCTCTAGCTGTAGGACAAGTGCCACCTGCATCACGAAGGACCACACTCACCCAGCACACACACGTTTATGCCCAGCTCCCCTCAGGACGGAGGTTGAGGAGCATCAAATGTAGAACCACTAGACTGAGGAACAGCTTCTACCCTGAAGCTGTTAGACTCATGAATCTAAAACCAAGATAATCATTGTGAAAAATCACATCATGTTGCTGCTGATCTGTTTCATGCTGCTGTGTTCATTCGTGCTCATCTGCTCACACAGACTCATGTTCGTGCTGCTGTTCGGTGTATTGTGTTTATTGTTTTTATGCTATTAGTGCTTAGCATATAGTTAGTTGATGTTTTTCTTAGTACATATATTTGATCTTATTATCGTTTTTCTTTTACATGTTATTGTGGGATGTAACTGGGACCTTGTGTACCAGTACATAATCTCGTTACCACATGTGGTGTGAACAACAATAAAGCTACTCTGACTCTGAGGAAAGTTGCAAATCATGAAGCTGAACTCATCCTTCAATTTTATCTTCACTGGAGAGTACCCATGTAAAATTTTGCAGTACTAATGTGCAGTGCATATATTATGTTGATTTTCACCTATCGAGGGGGTGTTTGGAACTAACCCCAGCGATAATAGAGGGTCTACTGTAGGGGTGCACAGATTGCAGTTTTTTGGCTGATCACCCATCTCTAAATAGTTTGGCCGGCCGATTCCGATTTTGGCCGATACCAATTTTGTTTTGTAAGAAACACCGTCAGGTGTTATAAGGTCATAATGCACCTTCAATTTTCCAATCTTATTTTATTGAAAAACATAACTTGAACAATAGCCTAGAAACAATACAAACTTGTTTGAACTGGCCATGAGGTAGTGCTCTGAAATATAAATTAAGTTTAGACAATTGTTAAAACAAACAAAAAAATAATAAATCTGTAAAATTGGTTTCTCGTTCTGATTTCTCAAAAACAGGGAAATTGGGGCCGATTTATCGGCGCACCCCTAGACTACTGTACACACACACACGCACACACACACCTATCTATCTATCTACCGTATATATATATATATACATATATACACACATATCTACCATATATATACACATATCTACCATATATATACACATATCTACCATATATATATATATCTACCGTATATATAATTATATATATATATATATATATATATATATATTTGTGGGAGTGGTGGCGCAGAGGTTAAGAAGGTGAGCTTGTGATCGGAAGATCTCCGGTTCAAGCCCCAGATTCATGGCGCCCCCCCAATATATACATATACCCGGTACAGTACTGTATATATATTTATATATAATCTGAACATCCCAGCAGCTGTCTGGCAGTGTTGGGCCTGTTGTAATACCTCGGCCATGTTGATGAGCCCCAGGGCCAGAGTCTTGTAGCCCAGGATGGTCCGGTTCTTGTACCTCTTGCGCCGCTGCAGCATGATCTGAAGCTTGTTGGCGTCTCTCTTTAAGAAGTGTGGGTACTGCAAGTAACAAACAAACACACACACACACACACACACACACACACCGATACACAGACACAGGTGAGGGATTGAATTGCTCAATGAGTTCAGACAGATAAAGTAATTACTGTAGTCTCACTTCTCATGTCCTTGATAATTAAACAGATCCTAATGGCTTGTTGCATAAAGACATCATCACCCCCTGAATCCTCCATGAAGCATCACACCACTTATCTGAACTATGACATATAAACCATCATTAAGGATCTCACTGGGTGCAGGATAATTGGAACAAACCGGCTCCTGGAACAATGTTTAAAGCTCTACGACGACTCCACCGCTCAGTTTTAATGGACCTCTCCACAGCAGGTTTGTGGCTGTGGAAAACTGTATGTTTAATGTATACAGTAATGTCTGGCTCAGTACTCGCTGTAGGATCCACAGAGAGAGACCCCCTGACCTTTAAGCAGCGTTTACAACCCTGGAAATACGAAGGGATGATTTAGAGCAGAAGAAACACTTCGGGGAAGTACATTAACCATCCTCCGCCTGAGTGCTCAGAGTACATGTGTTTGTCGGGTAAACACTTTTTACACGTGTATTTTAAGTAACGTTTAGTTCTTTTCCTCGTGGTATAGTGTTTTTTGTGTGTCACAGTGTGAGCTGCAGGCCCTGATCTCTCTGAACTTCAGTCTGTACCTGCAGAGAGAAGGTGAGCTGCAGGTCGGTCTCAGTCAGTCCTGCGGAGGACAGCAGGATCTCATTGGAGCGCAGGATCCGCTTGGAGCCCTGTGGAGACAACACAGAGAGGAGAAGCAGACTGTGAACATAAAACTGGTGCACTGCAGGAAGGAGCAAAAGAGATAACTCGTAGTGTGTCCTGGCTAAATCCAGCAAGCCAAAGCAATGAACTATCAGTCACAGAGAAAGAGGAGGAAGGAGAGGGAAAGTAAAGAACTGAAAGAAATAGGTGACAGAAGGTGGTGGGAAGGACTGAAAGCAGCTTTAAGAGTTTTATGTGCCAGAAGATAATCCACTAGTTTATTAATAAGATAGAAAACAACACTTTAAATAAAGACAAGATCAAAAGAAAGGAAATGTTTTTTTCTGAAGCCCTTCATGTTAAAATAAATTATCAGCTGTATCTGCTGCCAAAAAGCTTTTGTCTTATTAAAAGTGGACTTCCCATACATCAAGAAACCTCACAAACACTTTGCGTGTTGTCCTCTCTCTCGCTGACAAGAGCAAAGTAACTCACAGTCATAGACTACAACTACAGACTACAGTACATACTTGTTGCATCCATCCAGAGGAGCTGACTTTACTTTGTTTGCTACCTGGATTATTGCACATGCATCAGGATACTCTGATTCATAGAGTTAAATAAGACAACTAGAGAGTGCAGCGGTCATGTAACGTTGTGACTCACTGGAGTAACGGCAGCCATAAACAGAGAGGACAAGCGTCTGAACTAGAGTTGCATTTGGGCCAAAAAAAATCAGATCTGACTTGACCCCAGCCCATAGCTGTCATTCGTTATTTGGCTATTTTATTTATTTATTTATTAATTACAGTTATTCGGCTACAGCCGAACCCGACTCGATGAATTAACAGTAATTACAGGTCCGAACCTGAACACGCCCCTCCATCCCCGACATTTTTAGTTAAGCTTTGACTGCTTATACAGTATACTGTAGTTATTAGCAGTTGGCGGACGTGCGTGGCTGAGTAAAAGGGGCAGAAGAACAGAGCTGAGGGAGTGCTTGCTCTTTCATAGCCGTCGAAGCAGATTAAATCCCTGCTTCTGCCTGCATTCTGCATTATTCAGACATGGACCCTGCTCTGACATGTTGGATATTTTGGGATCTCACCTGTTTGGGTCGTTGACCGCGTGCGTTCACCGAGTGCAGCGGCTGAATGAACGTATTGGGCTTTGATGGATCGCTGCCTGACAGTAGTCCCATCTGAAGCTTAACTGAACTTTTGTTTAACTCTTTCAAGGCCGGACAGCGCACGGTCAAATGGACGCACGCAGCTGGTGACTGTATGGCAAGCCATGTTGCCATATAATTGGATTGTCAGCCGAGTGCGTCCGTTGACGCAATAAAAAACCTGACACCGGCCCAGCCCATACATTAAGCACATTATTATGGCTCCAAGTAAGAGTTAGAAATGACGGCTCTAATCTGGACTAAGCATTGTTGTAGATAGTGGCAAAATATTCAACAGTAAGGGCTCATCATGTAAAAATTATTACAATTATTATTTTTAATTATAAAAATATTAATCTAATATTTGAATGTATATAAGCTATTTAATGTATATAAACATGTAAAAATGCCACAAAGCTGTGTGTGCTATGGTTGTACCAACCAAAGAGAAAAGGGAAAGCGTCTCATTTCACAAGTACCATAAGCAGATTTTAATCTTACACTGAAGAAAAATATAAACACAGCACTTTTGTTTTTGTTACCATTTACATGAGCTGAACTCAGAGACCCTACCTTAGATAAATAATGTTATTAATCAAATGTTCATGTACTGTATATGAATGTTTCTGTTCAGTGCCCTGAAATGACTTCTGCTGTGACTTGGCGCTATATACCGTAAATAAATTGAATTAACTTGAAAGATCTAAGCTTTTTTCTATTTACACAACAGGCTTTTTAGCTCAAATATTGTTCACAAATTTGTATAAATCTGTGTTAGTGAGCACTTCTCCTTTGCCGAGATAATCCAAGCACCTCACAGGTGTGGCATATCAAGATGCTGATTAAACAGCACAGGTGTGCCTTAGGCTGACCACAATAAGAGGCCACTCTAGAGCAATTGCTCTCTTTGGTCTCCATCTTTGCTCCTCTACAATGTCACAGTTTCAAGCAGTGGACCGATGGGGAGTGCGATCTCTGATTGTCTTATTTAATTATGTTCAGAACACACATCTTTGGCTGAGTGTCAGAAAGAGTGTTAGCTTTAAAACAAAGATGAGGAAGTGACTCCAGTTCCAATAACCTGACAAAACGAACTAATTCACTAAAGTGAGAAATGGGGAACATTTAAACATCTACTTGTCGAACTAGTTTAGCATATTTAATGGATGCAAACCTCAACACTTTTACTCCCAACAGCTGAATTTAAGCTAAGTTCACTTAGCAGGACTTTCGAAGAGTTTAAGCGGTCATATTTTTTCCTGTATTTTCTTTATTTTGCTCAGTCAGAGAAGGTTGGAGCCTCTCTCAGGAGAGAGTCTGGCTACATCCTGAAAAGACTGCCATCACACAGCCAACACAAAAAGACATGAGTCAAAGAACCACATGAGCATTACAGGGAATCTAAAATAGGAAGGAAAAAACCACTCACAGGCAGGCGGAAGACATGCATACTATGCTAATATATTTTATTTATTTGTCCTAAACTGCTGGAATTATGTTTTTATAATGAGGGATGCTAGTGATCAAACAGGCTGATTTTAACTGAACTGTCCGGAACGGTGACCGGCTGGTTCGATCCTTGGACCTCTTGGTCATCTATCACCACTGCCTTTGTCTGTAACTTTTCAACCACCACCAAATCTCTGGTTGGTCATCCATCATCTGTTTACCCATCTGGATCTGGAAGTCCCACAGTATCTTAGTCCTTTTATTCTCCACCACCACTGGTGGAACCTACAACTTACACAGCAGCAAACCCTTGTTATGTGTTGGACTGTTTCAGGGGCACCTGGGGTCCTATTTGGTGTGGCAGACCCTGGCCTCGTTAAGGCCCCGGTATAGCTCTGCGTACAGCCTGTACGCCGCTCTACGCGCGTGTTCTGTGCGCGCGCGTTCACAAGCACAGCTCTGCGTTCGTTCTCGCGTTAATGCTCGCGTTTTCGCTCCAAATTCTTGACGTCATTTGAGCAACAGCAGGGCGGAGCGTTTACCTACGGGACAAATTGAGGTCGCTGATTGGTCATGTGCTGACACGCCTACTGAATTATTATAATTTAAACACTCAAACACTGAAACATTTATGTTTATTATATGTTTCAGTGTTTGAGTGTTTAAATGGTTACTGTTGCACCGAGGGACTGAGAGAAACGCAATTTCAATCCTGTGTACCGGTATGTCCTGTACATATTGCAGTTCTGACAATAAAGTTGACTTTGACTTTTGACTTTGAATTGATTGACAGGTCGGGTGGGGAAAAAAAAAGGCACTTCACACAGCTTCTGCCGCTGCGGTATTCTGTGTTTATATGTTAATAAAAAGTTCTAAAAAATAAAATAAAAACAGGGAGCGCTGGTCCAGCACATCAGAACACCAGGAAATATTTAGAACCTCGCGCAGCCACGTTGGACATGAGTTTAATTCGCTCGTGACAAATTCATTCATTTCCTCATCATTTCAGTCATGGAGTCAGCGGAGGAGGAAGCGATCACTTGACTTTTGGCAAAAAAACAAAAGAAAAGTCCAGATCAGGGATGAAGAAGGGGAATTTAATACATTTGTGTCTCATACAAAACAGTCCGGCGCCGGGCAGTTTATTGTGAGACAACGCGCCTCGCTTACGCGGTCGCAAAATTTGAGCTTTGCGCGTACATGCCCTGCGGAGCTACACTTGTGCCTCTGCGTACGTACGCGTACAGCGGCGTACTGCCGTACACAGAGCTATACCAGGGCCTTTAGTGTCTCTGTGCTGTCCTTCAGTCCAGGCCCCTCCAGCCAGTACTGGTATTTGTACCAGTCATTTCCTCAGTCTGCCAGTATGCCATGTGGGGGCTTATTTATTTATTTATTGGGTTAATGGTTCTCCCAAAATGAAACTGTTAATATTTATAGTTATTAAGAAGAAATTGTCTTTTGTTAAAAATTAAGAGGGGTAGGAGGGAACAGAGCTTCAAAATCTTATAAATCTAAAAGTTTCAAAACGATGATCTCTAGTTCTAATCAAATCAAAATGTCGAACAAAACTACAATAGTAGTTCAGGTTTTTAACCTTTGCTGATGCAATAATAATTATAATAATACTAAAAGGTTATTATTAGTATTTTACTTTCTTCTGTTTGAAGACGACCATAAGATTATTCCACCAGATACTGAGTTTGATTGTCAGTCGTATGTGTGGTCCACTACATGAGTTTCATTCATTAAATCCTACATCGTCTACTCTCGTGTTGCAGGTCGCAGAGTTTCCTTTGGTCAGTTTTATTGTTTGTTTTCCGAGCCCTTTCATACCTGCAGTTTGACAGCGATGACCACGGAGGTGAGGTCTTTGTCCAGCTCCTTCAGCATGATCAGTTTCTTCAGGGTCAAGTTGAAAAGCCTGTAGAAAAATAATAAAAAATGACACTAAACTTAGATTCAATAAAAAATGGGATCACCTCTACAACAGAAATATTTGTTATTTCGTTTTTTTTTATTATTTATTCAATATTATCTTTACACATTTCGGTTTCCCCCATTTCCCCCCCACCAAATTAACTTATAGGCGGGCCGGACTAGGCTCACCCGTGGGCTGGATGTGGCCCCCGGGCTGCCAGTTGACAAGCCCTGTCTTTGGGTGTACAGTAGTCCCTCTCTACTTCGCGGTTTGACTTTTGCGGACTCACTCCTTAACGGTTTTTCAAAGTAAGATTGAACACAAGGAAAAAAAAGTACAGGACACATAATCGTCAACTTTAATATTACTCATGTGATTGGGACAGTATGGGATGCTGTACGGTAAAAAGTGAACGAAAAATAAAATACTTCGGACAGGCACCGTCATTTTGTAGTTTTCTCTCAATAAGCCTATACTGTATTGCCACTCATAAGGACTACATTTCCCAGAAGTCAACAGTGCCTCAACCAGAAACCCTGTTACTTTTTGCTGAAATAGTAGAGGGAAAGTTTTTGATCTGACCTGAAAAAGTTTGGTCATTTGCAGTGACTTCAGCGCCCAGCGGATGCAGAGAGCACGGAGCCTGCTGGGAACCAGACCAGAACTGGACCTCCACAATCATCTGTGAATTTGAGAGCCACCCGCTGGCCCACGAGGCCTTTCGAGAGGGGAGGCGCCGCCTGAAGTTTGGCGTTCTCTCCAGAGTCCACCAGGACTTCCCCCATGCAGATTTGAACTCAATCGAACCACCATCTGGTTCCGTGCTGGCCATCCGAAGGTCCAGCTACATTCAAAATGTGTTTTGGTGCTTGAGGACTGCATAGAGCCGACCAGAACTGGCAGGGTAGGTCTGCCGAAATGGAACAGAGTCGGACTGGAACCGAGCCGCTGTCCTGTAGAGCTGGTGTTTTTTTTATTTTTATAACTACAGTACAGTACATACTGTATATGTATGTTGTTAAAATGACACAAGTTTAGGAGTATAGAACATTACAAGAGTGTGGGAAGAGTTTCTAAAGCCTTAATATATTAATACTAAAATAAATATAACCTCTCTACTGTACAGATTTTCACTGATCGCGCTGGGGTGTGGGGGGAACGTAACTTCTGTAATAAATGAGGGACGACTGTAAAGACAAAAAGAGTTGCCGGTTCCATCTGTTGTGAGGATTTTACTTCACATTTAAACAGAAAGCTTACAGGCCGACAGGTTGGAAGATGTATTAGAAAAACTTCCACTGTGTCACAACAGTTTTTCAATCAGCATTTCTCTCAGACAGTAAGAAGAACAATATTTACTTCTTGGTTAAGGCAGCATTTGGACACAGTTTCCACTAGGGGTGCACCAATAAATCGGCCCTGAATTCCTTAATTTTGTGCAATTGGCCGATACTTACACGAGAAAATGATTTTACCGATTTTTTGTAGTTTAACAGCAATTGTCTAAAATTCATTTATATTTCAGAGCACTGCCTCATGGCCAGTTAAAACAAGTTTGTATTGTTTCTAGGATATTGTTCAAGGGTATGTTTTTCAATAAAATAAGATAAGAAAATTGAAGGTGCATTGTGACCTTATATAACCTTTACATAAGGCTCATTGGGATTAACGTGTATGAATAACGGTTGAATGAATAACACCTGACAGTGTCGCTTACAAAATCGAAATCGGCAAGTCAGCTTTTTAGAGATCGGTGATCGGCCAGAAAACTTCAGACGGTGCACCCCTATGCCACAACATTGCACACCTCATTACAAACATGCATGTTTCTGTGACACCAGACATTCTGAGTCCAAGCAGGATTCTCTGGATCACTGTGGCATTGACCAACCGTAACGTCAAGACACTTCAACTTAATTTTCAATTTTCGGCTTCAACACATCAACTTTACAAAAAAATAATAATAATCTGTGCCGACAATCTGACTCACAAAAATTAGAAATCATTACAACAGCAGATGAGTGCATGAGAAATCAAGCACTCTTGTGTTAGACAATTAATCTCGGATTTTGATCCCACATGAAAGCACTTTACAAAACCACGAAATCGACAGCAGTTGCTGTTCCAACCTTATAACATCTTCCACAGATGGTCACAGAACCACTTTATACCATCACGGCAAACTCCCACATATGAGCATATCTTGCTGAAATTGTGACACGTTTATTTAAAATAACTAAGACCTTAAATGAGACTTTAAAGACATACTCTTGTTGCCAGCTCTCAAATAACTGCCTTAGCCATAAAAAAGAGATGCAACATTCTTTTATATATATATATATACATATCCTTATTTATTCCACTCAATGAGCAACATCAGATAAAGGAAGCAACTAAAATCGAAACAGAGTTTAAAGAGGCGTTAAGTGCAGCTCAGCATTTTATCTGATGACAAGCTGTTAAAAGATCCAGTCCAACCCACGATGGGACTGAAAATAGGCTGCTATTTTTGCTAAAAGTTTAGGCTCTTTTTCTTCTGATCGGGGTTAACAATTACATCAGAACAAACGCATACAATAAATGAAACCAGGCGCCTTCCAATCTGCGACAAAATGAAGAAAACTGAAACATAAACCTAAAAGCCAAGAAGACATTTGAGAAATGAATCCGAGAGAAATTATAAACTCCACAACTATTGACCAGCTGTGCAGCTTCTGTTCAATTATTCAACACGCGAGGACCAAAGAGACAAAAAAATAAACCACCAAGTGTGAGGAAGATCAATTACATCACGTCAAATAGGCAAAAAGAAGCAGGCTGGTAGACGACTGGAGTGGAGAAATATTTAAATGTATAACCAAGAGAGGAAAAGACAAGAAGAGAAACAAAGAAAAGCTAGAGGCAGAAAGAGGGAGCAGTGAGACAGAGAGCGAAGCAGAACCAATATGAAAATTGAAGGCGACATCAAAGGAATGACAGCAGACACAGTGTTGAGTAACAGATAGACAATGCGACAAAGTTAATCAAATGCAAAACAAAACGGGGACCAAAATTATCCACGAGCTGTTTAGTTCATCATACGCAGTAGAAAAGGATAACTCATATTGAATTTCTGATCGGCCATTAAAGTACAATGATGCTAATTGTGATCAGATCATTTCCCCCACCAGCACCTTGTAAGAATGCTCGTCTAACAAAACGACCACAAGGTGGCTGTAATTCACAAAATTGTTTCCCGATCCAGGCCAGTTTATAAAGTAATTCTAATGAACATGTAAACAGACAATACGGTATTGTCTGAATTTGGAGTTCTGCACTGCAGACTCACTCTAAGAACAAAATCCAGTGGAATATCATCCATTACCAGAATAAATTATATCAAGGTGGGGGCTGAGATGGGGTACAGGCAGACCAGAAAGTTGCGGTTCAACTCCTAGCCATTTCCACAGGTCGTGGTGTCTGAGAAAAACACATAATCCCTAATTACTACCCGGGCACTTACATAGCTGCCAACTGCTCCACCTGGGTATATCTCAGGTGTGATGGGTTAAATGCAGAGACCAAATTTTGCCATTGTATGGGAACATGCAATGATGGCAATCTCAGACTTCCCTTCCCAAATAATTGCCAATGTTGAAGCAACCTCCCAGCAACACCAATATTGAAACTAAATCACATATTCTAGAATAATAATACCGTATTCGTCGGCGTATAAGTCGCACCGGAGTATAAGTCGCACCAACCTAATTATGCCCAATTAAATGGAAAAATCAACGTATAAGTCGCATCGGCCTATAAGTCGCACCGGCCTATAGGTCGCACCTCACGTGAACTGGTGTTTTGCCCAAAATGGACTGGCTGCCAAATTGTTTGGAAGGACTTTTGACAAGATTATCACATAAAAACTACAGTATTTTGTTTGATGTGTCTTAGTTGAACTTTTCATTAATAAATGAACATTATTTTGGACTGGCTGCCAAATTGTTTGGAAGGACTTTTGACAAGATTATCACATAAAAACTACAGTATTTTGTTTGATGTGTCTTAGTTGAACTTTTCATTAATAAATGAACATTATTTTGGACTGGCTGCCAAATTGTTTGGAAGGACTTTTGACAAGATTATCACATAAAAACTACAGTATTTTGTTTGATGTGTCTTAGTTGAACTTTTCATTAATAAATGAACATAATTTTTGTATATTTTGTGTCTTTCATCATTTATCTTTAAAGATAAACACATAAAAATATATTTTTATTAGCTGACATTACAGTAAAAAACGTGTCTCAGTTTAAAATGATGACAGAAACAGATACTGTATTTATTTTATGGTTTTTATTTATTTATTCAAAACCATTGAAGTCTTCATCTTCTGTGTCACTGCACCATTTTTGGACCAGGCAGATGTCAACAGTGTAGGTACTGTAAAGGGTTTCTTAGCGCCCATAGCGGCCGAAACTGGTACTGCACCATTTTTGGAGTTTTTGACCAAAGTCAAATTATGACCAAAATATTGGAAAAATCGACGTATAAGTCGCACCGGCCTATAAGTCGCAAGGCTTAAAAATGTAGGCAAAAAGGTGCGACTTATACGCCGGAGAATACGGTAATCTGCCTAAACATTTGCTACATGATAAAAGTCAAACATAAACAATCCCACGAGCTAGACTTTTAAAGCAAGGACTCTTGAGTTTTTAAAGAACAAGCTTTTTTTTAAACTTCCTGTAGCTGATGGCTGGGCTGGCTACAATGCTAATGATATTTGGTACATAAACAGGACCAACACAGGGAGATTTGTCCTGATGCATGCTCAATAATACAGATAGATAAATCTGACAAGGTTGAGTCACGTCCTTTGGACGGGTTCTTCTTTGCCAACAAAAAGAACCCATCCAGAGGACCTGACTCAACCTTGATAGACGGGAAGATTTGGTTTTTGTTTTTATTTTCTCTTACGTGCTTCTTTATAATGGTGTTACAATGTTTTTGTTAACATTTCAGCTTAAGAAAAAGTATTATGTTTGATGCTTTTGTCTAAAGTTACTGTGAAATTGCTACATCCTTCAGCCACCACTCTTAATTCTCAATAGCAGTTGAAAAAGTCAGCATCACCATCCACGTTAACACCCTTCTACGGTGATTCATTTAACTGGGGAAAAATGGAAGAAAAAAATGCAAACATCCCCCCGACTTGCAAAGATAACAAGGAGATACGTATAATAATAATAATAATAATACCCTGATGCATGCTCAATAATCCAGGTAGAAAAATCTAAAAAATCTAAGTCTAGTCCTCTGGACATTCAAAAAACAAAACAAAACAAAGCAAAAAAAATTGTAGAAACGTTTCGTCTTTCGTCCTCCTTGATCATGTGAGCAGCTGGTTTCGGCTGTCATCAGCCAACTGGTTGATCCACTGTGAGAGGGTGCTATTTATAAGACTGAGCTGAATACAGCAGCTCAGACTGAGGAAGTCTTTCGGACGAAAGACGAAACGTTTCTACAATTTTTTTTGCTTTGTTTTGTTTTGTTTTTTGAATGTCCAGAAGACCAGACTTAGCTTTTTTAGAATAATAATAATCATTTTATTTAGAAGCACCTTTCAGGACACCCAAGGACACTTTACAGCAAGAAAACAAATACTGTATAAGATTTTTAGCAGCAGAACTTGTAATAAATACTGTACATGTGTTAACTGCAAGTCTTCATCCCAATCACAGACAAATTATTTTGTTTTACAAAATACGAAAAAGGCAACAGTCCATTCATCTGTCATCTTCCGCTTATTCCGAAGTCGGGTTGCGGGGGCCTTGAGCAGGGAGGCCCAGACATCTCTTTCCACAGCCACCTCTTCTGGGAGGATTCCAATGTGTTCCCAGACCAACAGAGAGACTTAGTCTCTAGCGTGTCCTGGGTCTTCCCTGGGTTCTCCTCCCAGTAGACCTTTTACCAGTTGACGTCATCACGCAAAGCTCGCCTGAAACGAGCGTTCTGATTGGACGGCAAAAAGCCCTAACCGGATGTAGGGGCTAAGCAAGGGGTCGAGGAGCTTCGTAATGATAGCGAGTTGTAATTTAGAAGCTTGTTTTCTTAAAATAGTGAACAACCGCTGGTCAAAACGCCTGAACATTGTGCCGCGGACACGAGAGGAGGAAAACCGCACGGCCATACACATTGTCTACAGGGTTGCTTTTTTTGGCTACAGATGAACCGTGCGCGCGCGGGCTGCCTGAACCTTCACCCAGGCAGGAGCCACTAAGTCCCGGCTACACCTGATCCACGTGCGCCCTGGAGGTCCAGAACCGGCTGGACCCAGCCAGGAGCCACTAAGTCCTGGCTACAGATGAACCGTGCGCGCGGCGGGGCTGCCTGAACCTTCACCCAGGCAGAGCCACTAAGTCCCGGCTCAAAAAATCATGCATTTACTGGTAGCTTAATGATTTTAGAAGATTCGGTTAACGGTTGGCTTATCAAACGTTTTGACATTCCACTCACCTGCTCTTCAGTGGGGTTGAAGGAAGAATCTCTTTGCATGTCGCAGGTCAAAACAGGCCGAAACCCCAACACACGCAGCGGAGACCGAAGAACAACAGTCTCGTCGAACTAGCTAGCTGCTGCTAGCTAGCTTAGCAGCTGTCCAGTAGCTGCGGGAGATCATTCTCCGCCCTGTCTGTTTCCCATATCCAAGATGTAATGTAGGAACGTAATCCACGGAGCTTGGATCATTAATGTCCATGCCAGATAAAAAACGCACACACGTTGATGCATCGTGCCGGCGGTGGTACAGTTTTCCTCCTCATCTTCCTTCTTTTAGTCGCTCTACTCGACTTTCCCAGAGGGACGTTGTAAAACGAACAAGTCACACCTTCTTCTTTTACTCGTTGAAGTTGCCTGAAACAATTATAAACACAATAAAAGTCTTATTTCTCCAACGCGACCGTTGCCAGTACTGACAACACTCCAGTTGCGTGCCCGTGCTTCCGGTTGAGTCTCGAAAAAAGCGAGTGCGCATGCGCGATGACGTCAACTGGTAAAAGGTCTGTTGGACATGCCCAAAGCACCTCCCTAGGGAGGTGTCCAGGAAACATCCTTACCAGATGCTGAAACCACCTCAACTGGCTCCGCTCGACATGGAGGAGCATCAGTTCTACTCAGAGTCTCTTGTGGACAACTGAACTTCTCACTCTATCTCTAAGGAAGAGTCCAGCTACCCTGCAGAGGAAACTCATTTCAGCCGCCTGTATCTGCAATCTCATACTTTCGGTCACTACCCAAATTCGTAACCATAGGTGAGGGTAGGAACATAGACCGACCAGTAAACAGAGAGCTTTGCATTACAGCTCAGCTCCCTCTTCACCACAACGGACCGGCAAAGAGTCTGCAATACTGCAGATGTTGCACCAATCCGTCTGTCAATCTCACGCTCCATTCTTCCCTTACTCATGAACAAAACCCTGGCAAGAGTATACTGTACAGTACTATTGTAAATGTCAACTGATGTTCCCAGTGTTGTCTTCCCTCAGATACACTTTGTTTGGAACTATACTGCACAATATAAAGAATTTATTAAATGACAAATGATGGTTCAAAATCTATTCAAGATGATCCTGATGTTTGAAAAGAAAGCATAGAGAAATAATAAGTGAAAAAGCTGTATGTGGATCAATAGTCCAGACAAGGTGCAGGGTAAAAGATGAAACAGACATGAAGCTCTGACACACAAACATACTCGCACAAACTTCTCTTCTAATAAAAGCCAAGAAGATTAAAGGCAGTCAGAGTGGACAGAATTGCTCTTTTCATCCAAGTGCACGTCTCTCTCTACCTTCAGCTCCCTCTCATCTCACCTCCATCAAATTCACCCCATTCAACGTCTTTCATCTTTCTTTAAGTGCTCACATTCCAATCACACACAAAAAAGTTGCTGCGACAGCTGATGAAACCTTTGGGGAAACCTGGCAGCACACACAGACGGCCTTTCTTCTTGGAGCCAAGGCTTTACAGCTCCAGATAAAAATGGGCAAAGAGGAGGAAAACCTTTGAATACAAACAATCAATTTTTCCTGATTGAGGGGGCAGCGAAATGCAGGTTGTGCTCATACCTGCTACGTCTGGGATAAATCAAGGGGAATGGGGCGCAGAGGAGGCCAGATGGTGGAGGGGTCGATTTGAGATGTGGCGTTAAAAATGGAGAGATTTGAGAGAAAACAGACAAGCCAAGAACCTTGCTTACTTTAAACATTTTATTTAAACAATACCTTTTATCTTAACCAAAAAATATCCATTATTGTAGCAGTCTATATAACATCAGTGATACTTTATAATAGGTCTGTCACAATAACAAATGTGGGCAATTGTCTCAAATTATTGCGTTCTTCTTCTTTCGGCTTTTCCCTCTTCAGGGGTCACCACAGCTACAGAAATTATTGCGTTAAACGATAAGATTGTTTGAAATTTAAGAAGAAATGGTTAATTTGTTTTGAGTGTAGTACATTTTTTCAACCACCGGATGACATTATAAGACTGTTTGAATCCAAGGATGGATAGTGAGGGAGTGAGCAGCGTGTCTCTTTAAGAAAATGGGAGGGAGGCCTCTTGACATGACATGGGCTGTCTTTCATTCCTTTTTTCGGTTCTCCAAATGGCGGATGCTCTCTGTGGTTTGAGCGCTTTAGCATTGCATTTTTTTCACACAAAGCTTTTACTTAAAAAAAAAATCAGTAGTTCTCAGCTTCTTTTTGTAGAGAAAAACAACTTTTTACACGAAGACGCGGGTTTTAACCGTGAAATTTGGAGCTTCGACTAGATGGAGTTGGGCAATTATTTTTTCCATGGGGCCACATGAGAAATAGAAAATATTGTGGGGGGCCGGGCAAAATGACATAATTCAATACTGCATAATATTAATAGTATTTCTTTATTAAAAGCAGTAAATATCATTGTGTAGACAAACTGGTAAAAGTATTAGTTATGATTAATCAACAAAATAAAAAGCATGAGTGGACATTTTTGAGGGCTAACGTTGTCTTGTGACTTGCTCGTGACAACAATTCAATCATGCACATTGCGCATGTCTTGATTTACATATTGCATCATTTTGTACGTGAATTTAAAAAAAACGTCAAAATTAAAGCAATGCAGTCCACAAATGAGGTAAAATTAGAAACTATGTTTATGTTGCAACTCCTCTTATGGGGGCCGGTCAGAGTCAGCCAAAGGGCCGCATGTGGCCCTGGGGCCATACAATGCCCAGGTTTTTCCCTGAGGTCGGCCTGTTAGCTTAGCTCGTAGCTTAGCTTCTCAGCTTAGCTGCTTTTAACGATCCAAAAACACAATTTTGAATGGTTAAAATTGATTTTAAAAATAAAAGAGAAAGGGAGGGGTCAGTGAAGAGCACCAGAGTTGAGCTTTTTGTCATCCAGTGTCTTCAGTAGAAAGAAAGACGAAGAAACGATAAAGCCGATAATTGAAAATGAGATTGATTTACTGTTTGTCGCAACAGGCCTACTTTATAATACAAAAATTAATTAATTAGAACCTCCACCATTAATGTCAACACACTTTCAGCTCATGTTTTTAGATGTTATTAACTACAAGGTGTTGATTAAAATCTGGATCCATGCCTTTCTGAGTCATTAGTGTTAGGGTTGTGCATCTTTGGGCTGTACAATAAAATACGTCTCAACACACTATCGACCACACAAACTGCAAAATATATGAGCGGCAAAAATTGATAGGGTTCTCAAACCAGTCCACATATGCATCCGTGTAAGCGCAACACTTTTTTTAAAGTAAAGCACATCCACTTGTTTTGTTTTTGTTTCTTGTCCATCTTTGAAAAACAGCAAGATATGATAAAAACATGTTCTGCTGTTTGTGCTTCAAGTCATCAATCACAAAACTGACAAGGCAGTAAAGGGTTGTATGACTGCAGGGATTGTCATCTGGACCCACAGCAGTTGGTTGTCCTTGCTGAAGGTTTAGAAAATTTAAAACATGGATTATAGGTTTTTTGGACCACGGGTGACCTCTTACACAGTCCTTTAAGCCGTTTGAGGAAGTTAACCTTTATGCTGCTTTCACAATGCAAGTGTTGCAGCTATTCATAGTCCTCATATACTGTATCTAACCTTTATTCAGCTCCAATGTTCAATGTCCAGTGTTTCCCCTAGTTAACTTGCCATGGCGGGGTGCTCATCTCATCCATGATTTTTCTTGATGGGGAGGGACGGAGACATGTCTGAGCAAAGCTTGTACCAACAGTTTTTGAGCAGGGGCGGGGGGCGTTCAGCATGAGGGAAGAGGCACCTTTAGCTTTTTAGCTAGAGAGCCTTTATTTCGTGCTGCTAGCTTAGTGCTATGTCAGTGCCGGGTGGGAGGTGGGGTGCTCAGTTCTGTTAATGGGGTAGGGCACCCCGCTTGTATAATGGTAGGGGAAATACTGATGTCCAATGTCCAGTCAGGTCATCTGGAAGGTTTCTTTTTTGTTGTTGTGCTGAGACATTTTGCCTTCCATCCAGAAGGCTTCATCAGTCTGACGCCAAAATTACACCACACGCGTTGCGGCTCCGCCCCGCTCCGGTCCGACCTCCACAGCAAATACGCACCCATTATAATCAATGACAGAGTTTACACTGGCTCTGCACGGCGGCAGCGAGCTGCGGAGAGCGGACGGCAGTCCGTCAAAATTAGAAAATTTTCTATTTCTGCCGGACGCCGGAGCTGTGCGGAGGCACCAACAGGAAAAGGAACGAGCACAACTTCCGTATTTACAAAATAAAATCACCACGGGCGGACTAATCCTAGCTCTATACGGATTTATTTGTACAAAAATGCTGTCAAACTATCATTTATGACTACGCCTACAAACGCAATACAAGAAATAAATAAATAAATAAAGTATTTTATTCTGAAAATGTAATACCTCACTTCCTGTTGCTCAAACCATGTCCTGTCGCTCATTTACGAGAGAAGATCAAGGCAGCAGTCTCTACTGTTGTTCTCCTTCTTCCACCGAATGAATTGTTTTGTTCTGACTTACTTATTTATCACTTGATTTATCGCGCGATCCCGCAAATCCCGCGCATGCGTCTAGGAGCGGCGCATGCAGGCGGACCTGAGCTGAGCGGAGGTAGTGGAAATTGGAGTTTGAGACAATCAGCTGCGACCTGCGGAGCGGACCGCAAGTAGTGTAATTTTGGCGTGAGGAAACGCCATACAAATCTGATTCTCCCTCAACAGACCACTCCAAAAAAGAAACCGTCCAGATGACCTGGCTGAACATTGTTGGATTTTATACCTGGATTATCGAGCATGAACTTCGGTGTTTGATGTTTAATTGTAATTTGTCATTTCATTAACAGAAGCTCATGATTGTATGTGGGAGAGTAGGCGGGACTTAAATCCCTTCACCTCTAGAGTACGGACTCGGGTTTCAAAATTACAACATGGCAGGTCAGGATTTTTTACGGGTTCAATTTTGAGCAATGAAATGAGGCAGAGACACTTTGTCCATATTGTTTTTAAGTTGACAACTACAACCTCGTCTTCTCTAAATGTGTGACTAGCTGTGAATTGTGTTGTAAGAAATTAGTTCAGCAGATTAGTACTTTAAAGCCCAACACCCACCATGTTTTCAAATTGCATCGCCATTAATATTTATTAGTTTATTTAAAAATAATACAGGAGCGTTTACTTATATTGTGGAGAAATAACACTAAATGTGTTATTTCATGATTTATAGCAGATTTTAGCATGCAGCTCCGGGAAAATCTGCCCCTCTCCATATATGGGCATTCACTTGGGCATTCACGTCACCAAAGTGACGCCTTGGAGTTACAGGCGAGCAGAGGAAAAGAAAAAGGAAGCATTTTTAAATATTCCCTAAAGCTGCCTGTGTTGATTAATCCTGCTGTCGCTCACTCATATTCTGAGCGAGCATCCACTTAGACATACTAGTTTAATTCGTTTGATCGCGACAAATTCATTCATTTCCGCATCGACTTTTTATTCTCTCCCCCCGTGACCAGAAAGGCAGCCAGCCGCTCAGCTGAGCTCTGCGCGCGCGCGTGCTTCCCGACCCGTGCTCCCCGCAACAAGGCTGACGAGAGCAAATACAGTACATACACTCGAGGGAGCAAATTACACCGGCACGAGGAACTTCAAAGGTGACCAGCGGAACGAGGAGCCAGAGACGCGCGCGGCTCGCTCCTCAGGGGCAGAATGAATGAGAGCAGCAAAAGGTCCGCAGCGGTGTTATAAAATAAATAATAAATAAAATCAGAGCGCTGGTCCATATACACACAAATGCACCAGGAAATATGCAGGAAATATGCAGTTTTAACTACCACTCTCTCTCATAAACCTCCATGGAAACTCACTCCTACCTTCTGCCTTCTGGGTGGAGATCGATGTAACAAAAGGCATGACCCTTCGGGACTCTTCGGCCAGGTTTCCGGATTCATTCGGGAGTGGGTTTTTTTTTTTTTTTTTTTTTAACCCTCGCCTGGCCCAAATGCAAAAATGAAAATAGACCTAATAATAAATTACAGTAATTGTACAATATGGTGAATTGTTAGTGTCATGGTGGGTGTTGTCCTTTAATAAAGACTCCTTATTGCTTGTGTTTTTCGTCAAGACTAGCCTTGAAAATCAAACGCAAACACATTTTTCATCAAAGCACCACAGATGAATTAGTTCACACTGAATTTTCTTGAGAATTAAGCAGCTCTTCAAAAATTTTAATGAAACACAAAGAAAATTGGCGGGGAGATTGAAACTAATTAAAAGCCTTTTAAAACTGTACGTCTCTGTTTATCCTGCTATTGTAAAGGCTCCGTGAGAAACCTCTGGTCTTCGCTGCACCAGTCACACTACAGTCACTGCAGGCTGTCGAAGGAAGAGAATCACATGGTAAAGGTCAAAACAGACCGCCAACACTTCCTTTATGGTCCTGCTCTCACTTCTGCCCTGTTTCCTCAACAGCCTGTTGCTGCACTTCAACAGTCATGGCACATCATTATATAAAAAAACACCAAATAAACCAAGGACAGGAGATAATGACTCAAAGAGAAATGAATCAGCAAGTGATAACCAGTCAACACTGAAAACCTGCTTCTACACGACAGCAGCTTACAGGCTGGTGAGCATTATAGCTCAAACAACAAACCAATTTGTCTTCTTGGAAGCCATGCTAATCCAGGACTTTGATTAATTCCCAATGGATGTGAAATCTCCAGGAGACAAATCTATTTTTGTACTGATAATTGGGTCCCTGACTCACAAAGTATTTATCCCATGAATGACGAACATTCTGCTGCTTATGACAGTTCAATAAGAACCTGTAGCACCAAAGTTTACTTCCATCAACTTTCTACCTTCAAGAAAACTTAACCAAGAGCGTTTTACTCAAATATAAAAAGAATAAAGATAAGTAGATTTTTACGATGTCTATAAAACTTCTCTGCTGAAGACAAAACCAAGAATTGTTTTCTAATGTTTCAATAACGTGCTTATAATTAGGATTTATCTTTTTGGATGGGAATTTTCTTTCTTCTTTGTTTTGAAAAACAGAACATTGCCTTGAGATCAGCAAAGGACCAGTTGCTTTGACAGCATATGAACACTGAACTTCAGACGCACAAATGCATTTGCATTCATTCAACAGAACTACCAACAATAACTGGGCTAAGCCACAGCCACTCCAAGTGCTGGAGTCACTTTGTGTTGCAGTTCCTCTAACAGATGCTCGATTCCCAAAACGTTACAAGAAATAGTGGCTGCTTCCCTCGAAAAATATGGGTTGACATTTTTTTGTCTTGGTAAATTACTTGCATTTCCTCTGGGGCACATCTCAGCAGTTTTATAAGCTCTATTCCAAAAATAAATAAATGTACAAAATTTTCTGCATTTCTATTGTTGGAACAGAAGAAGATGGCACCAGTTAGATGTAACGTCGTCTGTGAAAAAGTAAAAAACATGAATATAAAGCATCACAGGTATTTATGGTGCATCTCGTGACACTCTGTAGTTTGAGTTTCCAGGATCTACATTAGAAAAATGAACTTCATTGCCGCCATCCATCCATCCATCCATCTTCTTCCGCTTATCCGGGGTCGGGTCGCGGGGGTAGCAGCCTAAGTAGGGAGGCCCAGACTTCCCTCTCCCCAGCCACTTGGAGCAGTTCCTCCGGGGGAATCCCAAGGCGTTCCCAGGCCAGCCGAGAAACATAGTCCCTCCAGCGCGTCCTGGGTCTTCCTCTGGGTCTCCTCCCGGTGGGACGTGCCCGGAACACCTCACCAGGGAGGCGTCCAGGAGGCATCCTAACCAGATGCCCGAGCCACCTCAACTGGCTCCTCTCGATGTGGAGAAGCAGCGGCTCTACTCCGAGTCCCTCCCGGATGACTGAGCTTCTCACCCTATCTCTAAGGGAGAGTCCAGCCACCCTGCGGAGAAAACTCATTTCAGCCGCTTGTATCCGAGATCTTGTTCTTTCGGTCATAACCCAAAGCTCATGACCATAGATGAGGGTGGGAACGTAGATCGATCGGTAAATTGAGAGCTTTGCCTTTTGACTCAGCTCTCTCTTCACCACGACAGACCGGTACAGCGCCCGCTTCACTGCGGACGCTGCACCTATCCGCCTATCGATCTCACGCTCCAGTTTTCCCTCATTCGTGAACAAGATCCCGAGATACTTAAACTCCTCCACTTGGGGCAGGACCTCCTCCCCGACCCGGAGAGGGCATGCTACCCTTTTCCGGCTCAAGACCATGGCCTCGGATTTGGAGGAACTGATCCTCATCCCGGCCGCATCACACTCGGCTGCAAACCGCTCCAGTGAAAGTTGTAAATCACGAACTGATGAAGCCAGTAGGACCACATCATCTGCAAAAAACAGAGAAGCGATTCTAAGGTCACCAAAACGGATCCTCTCAACACCTTGGCTGCGCCTAGAAATTCTGTCCATAAAAGTTATGAACAGAATCGGTGACAAAGGGCAACCTTGGCGGAGTCCAACTCTCACCGGAAACGAGCCTGACTTACTGCCGGCAATGCGGACCAAGCTCTGACACCGGTCGTACAGGGACCTAACAGCCCTTATCAAAGGGCCTGGTACCCCATACTCCCGGAGTACCCCCCACAGAACCCCCCGAGGGACGCGGTCGAATGCCTTCTCCAAGTCCACAAAACACATGTAAACTGGTTGGGCAAACTCCCACGCACCCTCCAGGACCCTGCTGAGGGTGTAGAGCTGGTCCAGTGTTCCACGACCAGGACGAAAACCACACTGCTCCTCCTGAATCCGAGGTTCATTGCCGCCTGATGTCAAAATTATGCCTTTGAATTTCTGAAGTTTCTCATCAGATCCGACGTCGAAATCCACCCGAAACTCCATAACTTCACTAATGAACTACAATTTTCTACATTGCTGTAAGTTTCTAACTCATTTACTCAGTAACACAAGTTCTATACATCTTTTATACAGTAAGTGAGCTTGTTGCTGCATTGTTTAAATAAACAGAAGGGAGAAGAAATCAATGATACCTTGTTATATTGCTATAGCAGTTAGCCTGGTTAGCTAGCACAACAAAAAGCAAATCTGCTTCTATGAATTGCAACTGGAACAGTTATGTTGGATCATGTCATTACCGCATGTGCATTTTGAACTTGTACACAATATCCTGCTCTTTATTAGGTGAAAAGACTAGACTTTGGCAGAACATATAATTTCTGAAACATTTGGTTGAATAATTACAGCATGTTGTTTAGTGCAGCATGGTAGCGCAACTGGTAGAGCTGCTGCCTCTCAGTGAGAAGGTTGCCGGTTCAAATCCCGGTCCGGTGGCCTTTCTGGGTGGAGTTTGCATGTTCTCTCCGTGCATGCGTGGGTTTCCTCCGGGTACTCCGGTTTCTTCCCACAGCCCAAAAACATGCATGTTAGGCTGATTGGTAACTCTAAAATTGTCTTTAGGTGTGAGTGAGAGAGTGAATGATTGTCTCGTTTGTCTCTATGTGGACCTGTGATAGACTTGCGACCCGTCCAGGGTGTACCCCGCCCCTCGCACATTGATTGCTGGACATGGGCACCAGCGACCCCCGTGACCCAAAATGGAAGAAGCGGGTAAAGTTAATGGATGGATGGATGGATGGATTGTTGTTTACAGTGTTTCCCCTACTATTGTTCAAGGAGGATGCCCCGCCCTGTAAACAGAACCAAGCGCCTCGCCTACCAAATCCCCCATCCCACGCAGCTAGGACACTTATGGAAGGAGATTGTTGCAGCCAAGACTCCAAACCACGACAATCACACGTGATACAAATATAGCACTCTGCTACTGCGATAACTGTGTGCAATACAAACGTAGTGCTCCACTATCCCCACCCCAGTCAACAAATACTGGCACTAAAGTAGCGCTAAGCTAACCAAACCACAAAAAGGGTGAGTAGCACAGAAACATTCCCTTTTATTGGCACTGTTCATAGTGCAGAAAAATGTTTGACTGCAACCACCTGCTGTAGTATTTGCGACTTGTGGAACATTCGTAAAGCTGCACGATTAATCGCATTTGCGATTATCTCGCGATATGTTAAAACGCGATTCACTAATCGCACGGGCTGCGATTTGACTGGTCACGTGACTTGGGAGTGAGCCGCTCTGGCCGCGCGCAGCTCTGAGCGGAGCAAAACAGAGCAGGAGGGATGGGGGACACCGTGCGCTCCAACACAGTTGCTTCAGGCTCGACAGAAGTCATAAAAGTTATAAATTCAGGTAAGTTAGCCCATGTAAACGTGTATCTGATCTTAGAGGCTGAAACACAGAGACCGCGGGAGATAAACAGAGCGCGAGCTGGTCACGTGACTTGGTAGTGAGCCGCGCCGAGCAGCAGGAGCTCAGCTGAGCGGAGCAAAACAGAGCAGGGAGGAGGAGGACACCGTGCGCTCCAACACTGTTGCTTCAGGCTCGACAGAAGTCATAAAAGTTATAAATTCAGGTAAGTTAGCTCGTGTAAACGTGTATCTGAGCTTAGACGCTGAGACACAGAGACCGCGGGAGATAAACAGAGCGCGAGCTGGTCATGTGACCGGGTCTGTTTTGACGGTGCTCTGTTAGCAGCTAGCTCAACAAGCTAACGTTCTGCGTGAAAAAACGCATTAATTATCTGATTAAAAAAAAAACCAGTTGTATCATTAGTGATATGAATCAATACAGAACCAGTAAAAATAATCGCATTTTAATCGCAATCGCAATTTATAGAAAAAAAATTGCGATTAGATTATTTTCCAAAATCGTTCAGCCCTAAACATTTGTCACCTCCATGTCAGGTTCCCCCCAAAATCTCCTTTTTGAGACCAGGACTCAGAAACTTTTGGTTTCAGAAAGAACAAGGGTTGTTGTCGTGTAAATGAATGTCCGAACCGCAGCAGAAAAACTGCGGTTTCACTTAAAAACATGATGTGTAAACAGGCCTCAAGTTTGCTTGCAGCTCCTCAGACTGAAGAAGACTTTTGGACAAAAGACGAAGTGTTTCAACAAAAGAAGAATCCTTGCAGAGGACCTGACTTAACCTTGTTAGATTTCTGAACCGTGTTCAAAAACAAAAACAAGAATGGACAAGAAGACGTGTCGGAACATCTTTCTACAGAATGTGCGAGGGTGTTAGTGGGACTCACAGAGAGCATTAACTGGGTGTAGAAACTCTCCATGGATCTATAGGCCAAGCAGAAAAACAACCTCCCAGTCTGAATCACTGCAGCTGAATAAATGCTTAAAGCACCTTTGACTGATTATGCCTCATATTTTCCCTGCAGCTGCTAATATATTTGATTGTTTATTTGTTTGGCGAAAAAGGCATGGGTGGATGAAAGGGGGAGCTGAAGGAGGCAGAGAACGGTTCGATAACGTCTGTGGGCAGACTGACCCGTGATATTCTGGAAAGGCTCGTCTCTAGAGAAGCACAGACAGCACGTCTATCAAAGATGAAGAACCCAACAGATGAACAGGGAAAGAAAAGGAAACAAAATACTACCAATGGAAACTGTTTATTATAAACTAATAAAAAACACCTTAAATTTCCCTCCAATGCTTTGATGAGAGATTCATTAAAATAATTTATTAGGTTATGAGATATTTTGCTAAAAGATGAAGACAAACAGATACACAAGCAACGCATGATAACTCACTTTTTTAAAGTGGTAGGTGATAATTGTGTTAATGTTTATAAAACATTCTCACTATTGAGATCTGTTTTTCTTCTGAACGCTCTTCGGAACCTAACTCGTTCCACAGTTTTTGTGCTATTTCAACAATTCATACATCACAACGTTTTGCTCATTCAGAACAATCCTAAGACTGGTGCAAATTTTACTTAAAAAATATCCACTTTAACTTATTTCATCTATTTTTAGCTATCTTTCTTCTCCTTTCAGCTTATTTCTGCAAAATTAAGCTGCTTTCTGCTTTTTCTATTACTTTAAAGATGGTAAATTTGCAATTATCTTTATATTACAAGAAGGGAGGGATGCACAATATTATCAGCACGGTATCTGTATTGTCCGATATTAGTGTTAAAGTTCAATATCGGAGGTCAGCCATTCCATCAAAAATAACTCACCGATATAAAAGACTTTTTTGTATGATAACTCAGTGACAAGTATGCCTGTAGCGCCAGCACAATGTGATCATGTCACATGCGCCTACCTGATCTGATCACGGCAGAGAGGAAAAAGTCAATATGTTGGCGATGTAGAAGATTTTTCTCATTGAGGATGTCGGATTCCAAAGATTTTTGGACTATGTTGAGCATCGCTAGATTGTCCACAGTCTGAGATATTTTTCCAGTGTAGCCTAACCAGAGTTACAAGTCGTCATTTCCAACGTCACTGAGAAGATAATAGCCGATAGTACTTGGGCGAGTTTTACCACTGACATTTGGACGTCGTGCGAGCTCTGTTAGCATGATTAGTCTTATGGCACAATGGACAGACAAAAACTAGTTTGAACTTCTAAAGGCTGTCCTTCATGCACAGGAGTGCAGAGGATCCCACACTGCAGCTAGGAACCTGGAACAAGCATCCACAAGTGAGACAGCATTGCAGGTGACTAATGCTAATAAATAATATTTAACACTTTTCATTTAATATAAGTTAAAGTGGCCGTGGTGTAGTGGTAATGGCAGTCGTCTCCCGATTGGAAAGTTGGCGGTTCGACTCCCGGGACCCGCACCATGTGTCGTTGTGTCCTTGGGCAAGACACTTAACCCTGAGTTGCTCCCGGTAGGACTGGAAAGCACCTTGCATGGTAGTCTGCCGCCACCGGTTTATGAATGTGTGTAGCATTCAATATATGTGTAGCACTTTGAGATTTTCAGTAATGAAAAGTGCGTTATAAATTGAATTAATTATTATTATTATTATTATTATTATTATTATTATTATTATTATATGGCTGTTACTGAATGTACGGCACCAGCTCTTACAGCTGTTGCACAATTTTTGTAGCAAATAAGTCTAAATAAGAGGGCTATGTTCTGACAAAGGAAAGTACCGGTATATTAAAAATATCGGTATCAGCCAAATAAGTTTTAACATGTTGACATATCAGATATAGGCCAAAAATCCAATATCGCGCATCCATAATTACAAGGGACTAGTCTCACCTTTAAAGTCATTTTCTCAGAAAACACTAGAAATAAACCGCTTCATGAATCCAGCCCCATGACCTGACTTCATATTAATATGGTGGGATGGGGGGGGGATCAGAGTGTGTGTTTGAATGTGTCTGAGTATTTACCATGTGAATGTCTGTGGCTTTATAAGGATGGTTCCGAGTTTAGTTGAGTTGAGTAGTCATTCGCCACACTGAGCCTTTTAAGCTGTCGGACATTGGCCAAGCGCCAAAGGCTTTGTCCTTCACTAAGGATTCTATAGCATGCTTGCTGTAAAATCCGAACAGAGCTTCAAAGCTCAAACCTTTGAATAGAAATTCCTTTTGAGGAATAATTTATCTTGAAAACAAAACCGAAACAAGAGCCGCTACCTCGGTCCGACTTGACGCGGACACGCTGAAGAGTAAACATGCTTAGCGGCTCAAACATAACCGGATCGAAGGACCCTTTTACATCTAAAGGCTGGTGCATTCTCTTTACCGGAGCTTTGACTGACCATCGTCGCAAGGTAAAAGAGCCGTTTTATGTTTTACTAAGCGTACCTGGAAGTTCAGCTGACATCGCCCGAGGAGTGTGCCGTGTTCTGGTTGAAACTTATTACAAGATAAATCCTTCTTTCTTTCCTCCTTCTTACGGTCCTCTTTATCTTGCCAGTAACATTAAGCTAAAGAGCCTTCAGATATAAGTAAACTACCATCTCATTACTTGATTCTGTTGTTCCTAGAAGTTACGGACGCGTGATTTACATTTGTGCTGAAGTTTAAATTATAGGAATCTGATCAATCAATCAAAGTGTACATGTTATGATATAATTTTAATGATTTTTTAAATAAATGATACCATTTCCTGATGAGTCAACTATAATTAACGTTTCATGGTCACTTACATCTCATCATCTGGTCACGCAATTTATAGTTTAATCCGAAAAAGAAGAGAATCCATGAATAATTAATGATAAGGTTGTGTCAGGATAACATCTGCTCATCTTACATCTGGTGGACCGTACGATTCTGTACTGCAGGCCGTACCTGTCCCACAACATATTGGGGACATCAGTCAGTCATGGGGAACATGACCTTGACACAATTGTTGGCATGAAAGCCAAACAAAAACAAAAACAAAACACTGTGAATAATAAACAGGAAGAAAACAATTTTTGCATTCCCTTTCAATTCACTTGCTAATTTCTTTGTTTTCTTTCCTTCTCCTTTTAGCCTTTCCTCCATTCATTTACTTTTTATGATCACGCTCTTCTCCTAAATCAGTCCACTTCTCCTAAATCAGTCCTCTTCTCCTTCTCAGTTTTCCACATTTAATTGAACTCTTATCAAAACGCTGGCTCCCTGATGAAAGGACTGCGTGAAGCAAACGTTCCATCCTTACATAACCAGAAGCGATGTCCTCTCTTTCCCCAAAGCGCCCACTCCATGCCACCTCCAAAAATGACGAGGCGTTCCCTCCTCCCCCCTCAGTAACTGTGATCAATGGCTCTGTTGGGTCTGTCACTATCTAACCTCCCCGTTCTCTTCCAAACTCATTACATTCATCCACATGGATTAGTCTGTTTTGAACACAAAGTCAGGCTGAACCTCGTTTCATTTGGGCACAAAGCAACAAGAACATATTCTCCAGCAGGCATGACGTGCTAAAACTGATACAGATGTCATAAAAACATCAAATGGTTTACAACCAAATGTCCAAAACTGTAAGCAAGATCGTAAAAGCCTCCGTAATGGCATAAGTAGTCACAATCACATTTAAGGCTATACAGGTAGTTAGCATCTAAGGAATGAAGACAAGAAGTTACTACATGTGTGTCTTCAGCAAGTTTAAACATGTCTGCTTCGTGATTGGGTAACCAGGTAAAAGACGATGTCAAGATTTTCCACAATATACAGCATCAAAACCTGCGAAGAACACAAACAAGAACTGCTTAAAGATAAGAGCTGGGATTACCACTAAAAGTTACTAAACTTAAACATCTTTCATACGAGTATTGATTTGGTTGAATATCTAAAAAAGAAAATATAATTATTAATGTTTTCAAAAGATGAATTCTTTTCCACCTTGCTAATAAGTCTGTAAAAACTAACACGACTTGTGAAGTTTGATCATTTTGTCACAAAAGCAACTCACAAACAAGTATTACAGTACAAGGTCATAATTTATTTCACCATTTTCTTTTTTGTTAAAGTAGTTTTTAAAAAGGACCTGAAAATGTTTTATGTTCACAAAATGTCTTATTGCTTACAGGGTGGCATCGAACACCTTTAAAATGAGATCAAGGTCAAGGCTTCTTTATCGTCATTCGTATCATATGTGGTACAATCAATCAATCAATCAATCACCTTTATTTAACCAGGTAGAGCCCGTTGAGATCGAGATCTCTTTTACAAGGGTGACCTGGTCAAGTGGTCAGCAGCACACGTCACATTGGCAATAGGCATTTGCACTTATCAAAAGAAAATAAAGAAAACTACAATCACAGTAAACAGATGTTGACAGTTCAAAACCAAAAATAGTTCAAATAGTTCAAAATAGTTCAAAATCTATATACATTATATACAAAACAAGCAGACAGACCTCGGTTGGGTAAATAAAGTTAAAAAAAATCAACAATGACATGTATATTGGATAAGTAATGGTTAGAAACATCTGCAATGGTCAAGTTTCTTGATGACATTTTCTACTACGGTTGACATAAAGGATCCAGGAGAGATGAATGTTGATAGTTTCAGATCTTTCTGTAAGTTGTTCCAGGCTGAGGGGACGGCGAAGCTGAATGCTCTTTTTCCTAGTTCAGTTCTGACAGGAGGAACTGACAGGAGGACTAAATCGTTAGAGCGCAGGGAGTAATGACTGTGTGATGTTTGTATTAAGGAGGTGAGGTATGACGGGACTAGGTTTAGGAGGGTCTTGTAGATGAAGGATATCCAGTGAGTGTATCTGCGAGTGCTGAGAGATGACCAGCCAGATTTTACGTAAAGCTCACAGTGATGAGTGCGATAACTGGAGTCAGTAATGAACCGAAGGGCACCGTGGTAAATGGAGTCTAAGGACTGTAGGTATTTTGATGCAGCACTCATGTACAGCACGTCACCATAGTCTAGTATTGGCATGAATGTTGCAGCTACTAATGTTCTCCTGGCTTTGCATGAGAAGCAGGATTTGTTTCTGAAGAAGAAACCTAGCTTCAGTTTCAGTTTAGTGGCCATTTTGGAGATGTGGGTTTTAAAAGACAGTTCAGTGTCAATGTTGAAACCTAGATATTTGTAGGTGGAGACCATTTCTATTTGTTTTCCCTCTTGGGTTCCAATTTGAGGTGGGTTCTCTGGTTGCTGCTTTCTGTTGGCAAGAACCATGCACTTGCTTTTGTCGGCATTTAGGACCAGTCTAAGTTTTTGCAGCCGTGACTGAATAATATTAAAAGCGTCCTGAAGAGAGGTGAAAGCTTGGCTGAGGGAGGAAGAACAGCAATAGATGATGGTGTCATCTGCGTAATAATGGTGGGAGGCATTTGACAGATCACTGCAAAGATCGTTTATGTATAGGGAGAAAAGAATGGGACCCAAGACAGAACCCTGTGGCACCCCTTTCACAACATCTAAGAAAGTAGAGGAGGATCCGGCTACATGAACAGACTGCGTTCTGTCAGTTAGGTAGTTGGTGAACCAGGAGACTGCAAGTTTTGATAGACCAGAGTGTTCCAGGATGTTTGTCAATAGTCTGTGATCAACTGTATCAAATGCCTTGGACAGGTCTATAAATAGGGCAACACAGTATTGTTTGCAGTCCAGGGCATGTATGATGTCATTTAATACTTTGAGAACTGTAGTGACGGTGCTGTGTTGTTTTCTGAATCCTGACTGGAATTGTGATAGAATATGGTTTGCTTGTAGGAAATCAGTTAGCTGATCACAGACAAGTCTTTCGAACAGTTTGGCAAGAATGCATAATTTTGAAATTGGTCTGTAGTTGTTGACATTTGTTGGTTCACCCCCTTTTAGCAGAGGGAGAACAAAAGCTGATTTCCAGATTTTGGGTATTTTATTTGTGTTGAGACTGAGATTGAAAATATTGGAAAGCGGTTCAGCAATGAAATCTGCAGCTAGTTTTAGGAAAAGTGGTTCTATGTTGTCAGGTCCTGCTGCTTTGCGTGTGTCGAGAGTTTTTAGAGCATTTAGAACTTCAGCGGGAGATATTGATTCAAAATCAAAGTGATTTGTGACCTGTTTGTCCAGCACATGTGGAGCTGGGGGTGGATTTGCATCAAAAACATGTACATGTGGTGGAACAAAATTGTGCACACAGGGTCCCAGTTACATCCAACATAAGTATAAATTGTAAAAGAAAAACTAATATATGAAGAAATACACTAAACTAAGTATAAGCTAAGCGCTAGTAGTACAAAAACAATACATGTACGTCGAACAACTACAGCACAAAAAACGAACAAGACACAAAGAGGTAAAAATGAAGCTACTTGTGATAAAAAACAAAAAGCTACCTTTATCGAAGTAGTGACCTTGAACAAGCAGAGCTCTCTGGCTCAGTGCACAGTTTACTATGAACCTTGAACATGTAAACATCAACTTCTATGATGAATTGATTTAATTTTCCTGGCGAGCATCAGTGCAAAGGACAGGAGCTGTTATTGTGACGTCAACTCAGGGACCAAACAGCAATACAGGGATGCTTATTGGGGACAAAATTTGGATCAAACATGCTGGACTTGTGTCAAGAATTGAAATGTTTGAGGCTCATTGAAGAAGTTACACAACGGACCTGCAGTCCACCTTGGGGTCTTGATGTGCAATGTCCTAGACTAGATCTCTTTTGTAACTGCAGAAAGCATAGTTATAAACAAACTAAGAACAGTGAAACACAGTTTGGCGTCCTCCATGGCAGCAGTACAAAGTACAGTATTGGTAAATGAACAGTACTTACAGTACATAGCGCCTTTCTATCTGATCAAAATACTCAAAGTGCTTTACACTACAATCTGTGCCCTCATTTACACATTCATACAGCCCTCTCTACTCGATCTATACAAATATAATCTGAATATGTAAAGCCTAATTAGAGCTTTAGATCACATTCATACACTGATGAGACACACAGAGGCAGATGAGGGGTTCAGTGTCTTGCCCAGAGACAGTTCAACATGCAATTGCTGGTGGAATTGAACCCCCAACTCTCCCATAGGACGGCTGCTCTAACCACTCAGCCACAGCTGCCCCACAATTAAGTATTAAGACAGAAGTACATATCTAGGACAGAATGTACATACAAATAGCCAACAGTTGCTATTATACAACCATTGTGTGTTATTCTGAAGACAAAAAAATCATTAGAATGTATTTTTGCAAGACCACAAAAAGTAAGTTTTTTTTTTAATGTAATAAAATTTGCATATGATACGCATTATAAAACAAACACAAATTCAGCAATTTCAAGCAGATAAACATTTTTGAGGTATACATCATGATCTTGCTTCTTCTTTTGGCTGCTCCCTTTCTCAGAGGTCGCCACAGCGAATTAACTCACATGAAGACTAGGCAATTGTTTTATGCTGGATGTTCTTCCTGACACAACCACAGACCACCGAGCTACTACAGCCCTCTGTGTGGAGCAGAGGGCACACAGGGGAGCAAGGGCCTAGAGTGGGGGCAAATGAGGGTGGAGGCCGGTGTGGATGTTTCACCTTTCCCACCCACATTTTGATGTTGTCGGCCTGAGGAGTTGAACAGGCGACCTTCAGATCACAGGCCCACCTCCTCTAACCTCTGTGCCACCACTGCCCCATCATGCATCATGATAACACCCCAAATAACAAATTGTATGTTTTTGGCCATATAGTCCAGCCTGCATTTGAAACAATTGTAGTTTTAATTAATAGAATTTAAAAAAGTCCAATAAAAACCTCCTGCTGTCATGCACACAACTGAAAACACATATTGATGCCTTGAGCTGCAGTTATTAAACAATCACACTAATGCAATAATAGCCACTAGGGAGCACAAGCCAGTGTATCTCTTGTGCCGGTCCCAAGCCCGGGTTTCTTACACGGGTAAATGGTGAGGGTTGTGTCAGGAATGGCATCCGATGTAAAACACTTGTGCAAAAACCATAATGCGAGTTCATCAAAGTGAAACCATACCGGATCGGGTTAACAACGACCGCCACCGGTGCTGTTGACAAACAGGGTGCCGGCGGAAATTGTGCTACTGTTAGTCGAAGACCCCGAGGAGGGAAACATGTCAGGAGACAGAGGGAGAAGAGGAAAGTGAAGAATGTAGGACTGAGGGTTGCAACTCTAAATGTGGGGACAATGACAGGCAAAGGTAGAGAGCTGGCTGACATGATGCAGAGAAGAAAGGTAGATGTTTTATGTGTCCAAGAGACCAAGTGGAAGGGCAGCAAGGCCCGCAGCATTGGAGCAGGGTTCAAACTGTTTTACCATGGTGTGGATAGAAAGAGAAATGGAGTAGGGGTGGTCCTGAAGGAGGAGTTGGCAAAGAATGTAGTAGAGGTGAAGAGAGTGTCAGATAGGGTGATGTGCCTGAAGGTAGAAGTAGAAGGTCTGATGCTAAACATAGTCAGTGGTTATGCTCCACAGGTTGGATGTGATGGGGAGGAGAAAGATACATTTTGGAAAGATTTGGATGAAGTGATAGAGAGTATTCCCAGGGAGGAAAGAGTGGTGATTGGAGCAGACCTGAATGGACATGTTGGTGAAGGAAACAGAGGGGATGAGGAAGTGATGGGTAGGTTTGGTGTCAAGGAAAGAAACCAGGAAGGACAGATGGTGGTGGATTTTGCCAAGAGAATGGAAATGGCTATAGTCAATACCTATTTCCAAAAGAGGGAGGAACATAGAGTGACCTATAAGAGTGGAGGAAGGAGTATGCAGGTCGACTACATTCTGTGTAGAAGAGGAAACCTGAGGGAGATTGGAGACTGTAAGGTTGTGGCAGGGGAGAGCGTGGCCAGACAGCATCGGATGGTTGTGTGTAGAATGACTGTTGTTGTGAAGAAGAGAAAAAGAGTAAAATCAGAGAAGAAGACCAAATGGTGGAAGCTAAAGAAGGAAGAATGTTGTGAGAAATTCAGAGGCTCTGGGTGGTAAGAAAGAGCTTCCAAGTGACTGGGCTACTACAGCAACAGTAATTAGAGAGACAGGTAGGAAGGTACTTGGTGTGTCATCTGGACAGAGAATGGATGATAAGGAAACCTGGTGGTGGAATAGTGAAGTGCAGGACGCCATTCAAAGAAAGAGATTAGCCAAGAAGAAATATGACAGTGAGAGGACTGAAGAGAGGAGACAGGAATATAAGGAGATGGGACATAGAGCAAAGAGGGAAGTAGCTAAGGCAAAGCAGAGGGCGTACAATGAGTTGTATGGGAGACTGGACACTAAAGAGGGCGAGAAGGACTTGTACCGATTGGCAAGACAGAGGGATCAGGCTGGAAAGGATGTGCAGCAGGTTAGGCTTATTAAAGATGGGAATGGGAATGTTCTAACAAGTGAGGAGAGTGTGATGGGAAGATGGAAGGATTACTTTGAGGAGCTAATGAATGAAGAGAATGAAAGAGAAAGAAGAGTGGAGGTAATAGAAACTGTGGACCAGGAAGTGGGAAAGATTAGTGAGGGTGAAGTCCGGAAAGCTCTGAAAAGAATGAAGAAGGGGAAGGCAGTAGGACCTGATGACATACCAGTGGAGGTTTGGAAATGTCTTGGAGAGATGGCAGTGAGGTTTTTGACTCAAATATTTAATGGAATATTTGAGGGTGAGAAAATGCCTGAAGAATGGAGAAGAAGTGTGCTGGTTCCCATTTTTAAGAACAAGGGTGATGTACAGAGTTGTAGCAACTACAGGGGAATTAAGTTGATGAGCCACACAATGAAGATCTGGGAGAGAGTTGTGGAAGCAAGACTTAGACAAGAGGTGACTATCTGTGAGCAGCAGTATGGTTTCATGCCAAGAAAGAGCACCACAGATGCCATCTTTGCTTTGAGGATGTTGATAGAGAAGTACAGAGAGGGTCAGAAAGAACTCCATTGTGTGTTTGTGGATTTAGAAAAAGCATATGACAGGGTGCCAAGAGAGGAGGTGTGGTATTGCATGAGGAAATCTGGAGTGGCAGAAAAGTATGTTAGACTGGTACAGGACATGTATGAGGACAGCAGGACAGTGGTGAGATGTGCTGTAGGAGTGACAGATAGCTTCAAGGTGGAGGTGGGAGTGCATCAAGGATCGGCTCTGAGCCCCTTCTTGTTTGCTCTGGTGATGGACCGACTAACAGATGAGGTCAGGCAGGAATCCCCATGGACTATGATGTTTGCCGATGATGTGATCTGTGGTGAGAACAGGGAACAGGTGGAAGAGAACTTGGAGAGGTGGAGGTATTCACCTGAAAGAAGTGGAATGAAAGTCAGCCCTAATAAGACAGTACATGTGTGTGAATGAGAGGGAGGCTGGTGGAACAGTGAGGCTACAAAGAGCAAAGGTCACAAAGGTGCAGGACTTCAAGTACTTCAAGTAGTTCAACCTCTGCTCTACTGCCTGGCTGACATCAGGGACTGGATGGCTTTAAATTTCTTAAGCTTCAACGATAAGAAGTCTGAAGCCATATTGTTCCTTCCCAATGACACAACCTCGAACCACTGCATTGACCTTTCTGCTCTACCCCTGTCCGAAAAACAAAAAGTCACAAATCTGGGAGTGATAATGGATCCTTCCATGAAACTCAACAGTCATGTAAACATGATCGTCAAATCCTGTTTTTTCCAGCTGAGGCGTCTGTCTAAGCTGAAGCCCATATTATCAAAAAACAACCTGGAGACAGTGATTCACGCATTCATTACATCTAGGCTTGATTACTGCAATTCACTTCTGCTTGGCGTCAGTCAAGCCACCATTGCACGATTACAACTGG
This sequence comes from Garcialebias charrua, assembly GCA_038048925.1. Lineage (NCBI taxonomy): Eukaryota > Metazoa > Chordata > Actinopteri > Cyprinodontiformes > Rivulidae > Garcialebias > Garcialebias charrua. The sequence goes on from JBBPBX010013384.1 coordinate 51,525, forward strand.
TTCAGAACGCAGCTGCCCGATTTTTAACCAGCACACGCAAAAGAGAGCACATTACACCAGTCTTGGCCTCCCTGCACTGGCTACCGGTTCATCTTCGAATCCAATTCAAAATTCTCATGTATGTCTACAAATCGCTGAACAGTCTCGCCCCCGCCTATCTCTCGGATCTGATACACCCATATGTCCCTCCACGTGCTTTGAGGTCAGAGGACCGGGTACTCTTAAAGGGGACCACACATGCAAAATTCACTTTTTAATGTTTTTTTACTCAACTTTGGGTATTTGCTAGGGCTGAACGATTTTGGAAAATAATCTAATTGCGATTTTTTTTCTATAAATTGCGATTGCGATTTAAAATGCGATTATTTTTACTGGTTCTGTATTAATTCATATCACTAACGACACAACTGTTTTTTTTTTAAATCAGATAATTAATGCGCTTTTTCAAGCAGAAGCTTGCAAAACAGACCCGGTCACATGACCAGCTCGCGCTTTGTTTATCTCCCGCAGTCTCGGTGTCTCAGCGTCTAAGCTCAGATACACGTTTAAATGAGCTAACTTACCTGAATTTATAACTTTTATGACTTCAGTCGAGCCTGAAACAACAGTGTTGGAACGCACGGTCTCCTCCTCCCTGCTCTCTCTCTGTTTTGCTCCTCAGAGCTGCGCGCGGCTAAACCGGCTCACTACCAAGTCACGTGACCAGCTTGCGCTCTCAGATACACGTTTAAATGAGCTAACTTACCTGAATTTATAACTTTTATGACTTCAGTCGAGCCTGAAGCAACAGTGTTGGAACGCACGGTCTCCTCCTCCCTGCTCTCTCTCTGTTTTGCTTCGCTCAGAGCTGCGCGCGCCAGACCGGTGTGATGCAGAGAAGCGTGACCAGTCAAATCGCAGCCCGTGCGATTAGTGAATCGCGTTTTAACATATCGCGAGATAATCGCAAATGCGATTAATCGTGC
>JBBPBX010013385.1:5984-29626 GCA_038048925.1 Garcialebias charrua
ATCAGCGTGTACCACAGTGTGTTCCAGTTCCTGACAATATCCTGCAACTTCACATAACCACTGAAGAGGAGTGGACCAACATTTCACAGGTCATAACCAACAACCTGATCAACTCGGTGTGAAGGAGGTGGTCACAACAGATACTGACTGGTTTTCTGCACATTTGCACATTTTAGAGTGGCCTTTTGTTGTGGTCAGCCTAAGGCACATGCCCAATAATCATGCTGTCTAATCAGCATCTTGATCTGCTGCACCTGTGAGGTGGATGGATTATCTCGGCGAAGGAGAAGTGTTCACTTACACAGATTTACACAAATCTGTGAACAACATTTGAGAGAAAAGGCCTGTTGAGTTCATAGAAAAAGTCTCAGATGTTTGAGCTCATGAAAAATGGGAGCAAAAACAAAAGTGTTGTGTTTATATTTTTGTTCAGTGTAGATTAAGAGTGTAGGTTCCAGTCAACGTTTACATATCGGCTAAGTGACTTACTAGGGATGGGTCTGAGCACGTCAGGGATGAGGATTTCCACCAGAGTCTGGTAGAGCAGGTTGTCACACTCCTTCGTCCAGCATAGAACTGGTTCAAACTTGCAGAGAGCCACCAGGCAGGATTTGGGCAGACGTTTCTCTGATTCATCATGTCTGGTGGAACACAGCGTTTTTGTTTCAGTTACAGCAGTAAATCAGATTATATGAACATTAAAATATATTTTAGACACTTACAGGTTGACTGATTCTGTATCGTTGCTCTGACTGAACCTCCAGAAGGATTTCCAAAGTGCCTCAACAAGAGTGAACTGAAGGTTGACCATCACATCCAGGACAGCCTGTGAGGGAGGTCATTTATAATGTTATGGAGGTCTTTAAACTTTTACTAATTTTAATCTTTATGTTCACTAAATATATATATATTTAAATAGTGCAAAAAGTGTAATAATGTGCACTGCAAGAAAGCATAGCTTCGGACAAAAGCACACTGTTGGTGATAGAAATGTAACAGAAAAGAACATGAAATATTGAAAAGAAGTCGTCCTGACAGCTGCTTACCTCAGAGTGTTCTCTGTACAGGTTCTGAAAGGCCTTGAGGTGGTCTAAAAGGATCCCATCGGGCAGGGCTTGACCTTGTAGATCCAATTCTACAAAGTGTGGCAAAAGCTTTGATGCCTCTATAGATGATAAAGTGTAAGACATAATGTCACAGTTTCTTCACAGATGCCCCATCTTTAAAACTGTTCATATCTGTAGCACTTTTTCTCTACAGAGAACTAAATGGCTAGAAACTGTAACCTGAATACCACCCAGATAACAAAACAAAAAAAAGTTTATTATCCTAAACTCACAAACTGCTTCAGTTTTATAACGGCTAAAAGAAAAATAGATCACACTTAATAAAAGTATGTAATACCATGCAGGCTTTAATTAAGCAGAGTGGAGGTGTCTTACCCAGGAACTGCTGATACTGTTGAACCTGGGCTGAAATATCACCAAGAGCCGCTACCTGCTGCTGACATGTTCCACCTGACGTCCCATTGGCAATGCCCTGCGCCTTCTGAAGTGGCTTTATCCTACTGGAAAGAGTGCACATTACATACTCAAGGAAGCAGGTCAAATCTCGTAAATGGTGGTAGTGTACACACAAGGATGTGATAATCCAAGATGTTGCAGGATGTGTTAACACTCAGAATGTGTAGCGGCTAACTCTCAGTTAACAAACAACATTAAGCTCAATTTAGCACATTTAGCTGCATATTCAGTTACTACTTCTATAAAGTTTGACTAAATTCTGACCAATGGCTCATAAGATAATTTTAAAACTAGCACAATTGATTTCAATAGTTCAGGCATAGATTTAAAAACAGATCTTGGTGATCAGTTAGCACACATAGTTTGTGTTGGGAATGACTTTTGGGTACAAAACAATAAATTTGAGCTCAGTAGCTGTAAAAATAGCTGAGCTAAATCCATTTTTGTGTTTGATATGTTTCAATTAACTATGGAGGCCATCTTGAATGGGACTGACCTTACAGAATAATCAACTGTAGATGTACATCCAATTAATTTTCTGAGTTTAACTCAAAATTTGTCCAGTGGCTCATGAGATGTTTTGCTAACACTACAGACATATGAACACACATGAACACAAACAGACTGAAACATTATTGTCTGCTTTCTGCAGTGGGTAATATTCATATGTCCAGGAGTGTTTAAAACCAGCTAAAATTACTTTTCAAGTAACTAATACCGGTAGTTCCCATACTTAAATGAACACACCACTAACAAATTCTTACTGTGCTGACATACGATAATGCAGTGGTTCCCAAACGTTTTCTGCTGGGCCCTACTTTGGTTTATAAGAACCATCATTAGTTGAGCATTTGCTGGAACAAACGCAGCTTTAGTAAAGAGACCCTGTTGAGCACGGCAGTTTACGAGTTTTTGTGTGGAAAAAAAATCAACTGACTGTTTTTTTCTTTGTGCTCTGAATATTTTGTCTCCAAGTGGCATCTTAGCTTGTTAGGCTTCAAACTGTCACAAGCTAGCACTTTAGGGCAGACAACACGTTACGGTCTCTCCTTATTACCCACCAGTGAGCAGGTGAAGCCAAAGGGAAGATATGCTTCGTCATATATTCTACTCTTTGGCTTGGAAACATATTTACCAACGCTTCATCTTCTGCTCTGTGTTTACAAGGGAGCCCCATCAAAAAGCTGTCCATTATGTCCAAGCATTCATTTTTTAGATTCACTCATACTCCTCTGTCCTGCAATGGGTCAGCACCCCCTCTAGGGGGCGGCCCCCCCCACTTAGGAAACCACCGCAATAATGCAAAATTATATTTCAATCAGAATAAAGCCTAACGGTACATGCTCACACCTGTTCTTCTGTGAGAAAGGCTGCTGCCTCATGGCCATGTGCTGCTGTTCATCCATGAGTCTGAGCAGAGGAGAGCCAGATTTGATCCTCAGTCCATAATAGTGGTACTTGGAATTTCCTCTGAAATGCAGAGAGTGAAAAAGTTACACCCACATCCCAGAAACTGCTTGAACACAGGGCAGGTTTGTATGTGTGTGTGTGTGTGTGTGTGTGTGTGTGTGTGTGTGTGTGTGTGTGTGTGTGTGTGTGTGTGTGTGTGTGTGTGTGTGTGTGTGTGTACCTGGTTCCTAATCTGCGTGTGCGGAGCCCCATGAAGACAGCCCTGATGAGTTTACCAAAGGATGCAGCGTTAACAGGTTCAAGTTTCTGCTCCTGGCAGTGCAGGAGGTAGTGGTAGTAGAGGGTGCAGCGAGGCAGACTGACCCCCTCAGCCCCCTCATAGTTCTCAAGCAACCACTGCACCTGGAGAAGATGGACATCGTAGAGGTCAATGCTCTGAATGTTTTACTCTGAGGTCTCTTTCTGAACTCACAGTCGCAGGTGGGGCCCGAGAGTTTGGGCTCGAGTAGCTTTGTCCTCCTCCTCCGCCACCTGCTCCACCTCCTCCCCCCAATGCATAGCTTCCCTGGAGGACGTACCCTCCTCCACCTGCCACGGCAGCTCCACTATTGGTTGTTGCCACGGAAACTGCGTGTGAGGTCACAGCTATGGAGATGTCTGACTCAGAACTAGGCGTGGCATCAAAAAAGGTGGAGGACGTGGGAGGTGTCTGAGAAAAGAGGGGCGAGTCGGAGAAGGGGTAGCTGCTGGATCGGCTGGACAAGACGAGACGGCGACACACAAACAGAACATCAGTGCGTCGCTCAGTGACCAGTAAAGCTGCGACACGTGTGTGCGGTTGAGCACGTGTAAAAGATCCCACTGCTTACATGGTGGGTGTGGTGAAATTTGCATCTCCTGCTCCGTCCACGTACTGCACCTGACCCGAATACACATGCTCCACCTGAACAACGAGGAAAGAGGAGATCAGCAGTACTGATTATTGGCCACAGGTCATCAACAATGAGATGCAGTATACCAGGGGTGTCAAAGTCAAATACATGGAGGGCCAAAAAAACAAATTTGATACAAGCCAAGGGCCGGACTGGTTCAATGTTTATTACTGTATAAGGGGGTGATATAAGAAGTTTTTTCTTCTTTCTGCACTCTTTTCATTCAATGTTTTCTTTTTGATGAATTTGTTTTATTTTGTCTCTTTTAAATGAATGAATGAATGAATGAATTAAATAAAATATTAAATAGCTTTAAATCTGCTAAGTTCTTGGCATAAATCAACACAGACATGTTCCTGTTTTTAGTATTTTACATTGTTTTATAATGTAGCTGTTTATGTTTTATTTTTTTAATACAGTTTTCTTGTGATTTTTTAATTAATATGCTTTTTTATGATTGTTTACTGTTGGCTGCAAGTATCAAGCTGAAAAATCCTTCATTTTCTACAGCTGATAGCTGTTGGTCATTAATTATGATGAAGTTTAGCAACTTCTGGTGAACATTTGAGCTCCGTGGCTTCAGCGGTGTGTTTTTATTGTTCAATCCGGGGCGGGCGCTCTGATTTCGGTCAGCTGCTCTCAGCCTGTCCCTCCTAGAGACGGTCAGACAGCGGGTCGGACTGGACACAGCTGGCCGCGGTCGGTCTTCCTGTTTCGGTTCAGCGAGAGTGGCGTCCCACTGAAGCCCCAGAGCTCGAATGTCCAATGTAAAACTAACTTGACCGTGGTTTAATGTGGCGCGATGGCTCTGCAGACATTGCACGTTGCTGTCTTGCGGTGTTTAGTGTAAAATACTTCCACACAGCGGACATGTTACAATGAAAAGTTGGCTAGCTGTTAGCTAAAGTGCTACTCACAGTGAGTCTGCACACTGTAGCTGGCTGCAAACTATGAAATAGATTTCCTGAAAGTGACGTGAGGCAGGTCTTGTTACTTTGGGTTCATGAGACACGACTCCAGATCGGATCGGCCCCATCCCTACTACTGTTGCATTGTGGGGAATGTAGTGTTGGTGCGTGCAAAACACCAGCGGGCGGCTGTGGCCTGCGGGCCGTACTTTCTAATAGTAATTACATTTCATCCAGGGGGCCATAGATAATTAATTTGCGGGTCAGGGCCTTGACTTTGACATATGTGCAGTATAGTAACCAAAAACATTACATATTTCAACATACTGTACATCTCATAAATTAATACAGTACTTCTGAAAAACTGATTCATTTTATTCTCGTATTTTACTTTTTGATGTTATTTGTTACAACTCTTTCAACTCTGTAGATAAACATTTGTTTATAAACTTGGTATCGAAATGCTACACTGGAACCATTAGTTGGACACCAGCTTTGTGGTATAACAAGTTGGTAATGTTGAAATAAACACTGTCTTGTTCAGCGTTGTGCATGAATGTGTTCATGTTCGGCACAGTGAGCTGAACAAGTGTGTTCTGAAGAGAAGAAGATAAAGAGTACTACACTCCAGCAACAATCAGCAGGTGATATAAAGTAACTTTTTTACTTTTCCCTAAAGGTTAGGGCCAACACAGTATTTGTAAACAATTTGAAACAACACATCAGAGAAACATCTGCCAGTGACTGACCATAAGAGAAAACACTCAGAAAACCATGAGCCAATCGAGCGGAGTTGAATATAGCATGAAAATTGTAAAGACATTTTTGTGGCTTTAAAAAGCTTATTTGTCTGTGAATCTGCAACAGTGTTGGAGAAGTTACTGACTAGAGTCATACGGACTGGAATTACCGGTAAGAAGAAACAGCTCACTTAAAAGAGCATAAACTAACAGGAACTACCGTATATACAATTCATTCTTGGGGCTGTGAGGTTAGCTCCAAAAGTCAAATGGTGAACTTTAAATTTGAAACTGATCATTTTGATCTGTGTGAATGCACTTTGAGCTAGCTCTTGCTATGTGCACTGTTGCATAATCAATAATGAAGTGGTGTTATATCCCATGTCTGTAAAGGGGTCAAAGACCAAGAAGAGACTGGGATGAAGAGTGCACAGATTCACAGATTTGAGGAAAGTTCTTGATGCATGTATTGCATATTGTCTCATGCATGATCCTGTACCTCCTGGTTAATTTGGACAGACTGCAGGTTGCTGATGTGGCCTGTCTGAATCCTCTTGGCTGCCTGCGACACTGCTTGCAACACTGACCTCTGCGGGAAAGTACATCCAGAGTGTCAGACACAACTGCATACGTACTCTACCCCATGCTAAGGCCTGCTGCTACATAGTCATACACATGATATTTGTGTGTGTGTACGCATCTTACCTGTGGGGAGGTCTGCACGGGTTGGACCACCTGTGTTGGAACACCGGGCGCCGATGGGCTGGAGTCGGACAGACTGTCATTGGAGTGAACGGAGCCCTCTGTGGAAGACAAATCAGGAATAGAGGAGGGACGTTTTACAAGATCATCAAATAAATCTCAAGTGAAAAAACACCCATCCTTCAAACAAGTTCAGTACTCACGGCATACTGCCTCCAAATCATAATAACAGCCACCGCAGAACATCCTGCGACTACCGTAAATGTCCTTTTTATTTTTTTCTTCAATTAAGCAAAGCAGGAGAGGAGTGTGAGTGCATCTGTCTACCTCTCCCTTCATCCTTATATCTTGCATGCAGTAGGACAGCCTTGGACAGCTAATCTCCCCAGATGGAGGGAAAAATCCCTCCATCTTGTAAACATGCAGATCAGATGAGAGAGGGAAATGAGAGATACATGTGGGCTGATGCACAGGAGGAGAAAACAGAGAATGGACAGTGGCAGAGGAGATGACAGTCACTATTTTGTATCCTTCAGGGTTGAAAAATAAAATAAAGAAAAACTTGAGGGGTCACGTTCTTAACTTGGGCTGAAAACAGATTAAATACAGAAATTTGACTTAGTTTCAAACCCATCACAGCACATCTCACCTCAGATCTTTGTACGTTTCATCTGAATCAACACAACTTTTAACAGCTTTTTCTCAATGATGTTGGTCTATTTATTTATTCACCCATCAATACGAAATGTGTTGTTTCAGATGAAATGTACAAGAAGCTGAATATTAAAAGCATTTTTTTCTGTTTGCCATACTTTTGTCCCAAAGCTCTATTAATTTACTGTTGAAGAGAATAACGTTCTATTTGGTCTGTGAAATTGTCCAGGTCAGTCTGATCCAAAAATTACCGGTAGTCGGTTTAACCATGTTTAGTTATCTTTTTACAACTAGCTTGTTTTATGTGTAGGACTAGCCAAGTTGAAGTTGTTGTTAAGTTAGAAGCCGTTTTTAAATGAAAAACGGAATTCAAGTGTTTTATTTAAAGTTAACTAGAAATCAGTTATTTCTGTATTATGAATTTGTACATACAGTGGCGCTTGAATGTTTGTGAAGCCTTTAGAATTTTCTGTTTCTGCATCAATATGACCAAAAACATCATCAGATTTTCACACAAGTCATAAAAGTAGATAAAGAGAACCCAGTTAAACAAATGAGACAAACATATTATACTTGGGACATTTAGTTATTGAGGAAAATGATCCAATATTACATATTTTTGAATGGCAAAAGTATGTGAACCTTTAGGATTAGCCATTAATTTGAAGGTAAAATTAGTCAGGCGTTTTCAATCAATAGGATGATGATCAGGTGTGACCCTGTTTGATTTTAAAGAACAGGGATTGATCAAAGTCTGCTCTTCACAACATGGTTGCATCATGGCAGGAACAAAGGAGATTTCTGAGGAGCTCAGAAAAAGAGTTGTTGATGCTCATCAGGCTGGAAAATGTTACAAAACATCTGTAAAGAGTTTGGACTCCACCAGTCCACAGTCAGACAGATTGTGGACAAATGGAGGAAATTCAAGACCATTGTTACCCTCCCCAGGAGTGATGGACCAACAAAGATCACTCCAAGAGCAAGAGCAAGGTGTGGAATAGTCAGTGAGGTCACAAAGGAGCCAGGGTAACTTCTAACAACTGAAGGCCTCTCTCACATTGACTGATGTTGATGTTCATGAGTCCACCATCAGGAGAACACTGAACAACAATGGTGTGCATGGCAGGGTTGAAGGAGGAACCACTGCTCTCAAAAAAGAAGATGGCTGCTCATCTGCAATTTGATAAAGATCACATGGACAAGCCAGAAGATTATTGGAAGAATGTTTTGTGGATGGATGAGACCAAAATATAAAATTTTTGTTTAAATGAAAAGTTATGTTTGGAGAAAGGAAAACTCTGCACTCTTAACTGGGTTCTCTTTATCTACTTTTAAGACTTGTGTGAAAATCTGATGATGTTTTAGGTCATATTTATGCAGAAATATAGAATATTATAAAGACTTCACAAACATTCAAGCACCACTGTAATTTGACAAACATGTGGCATTCTGAGTGTTTTATTATTATACAGCTAAATGAATGTGAAATAAATAAAATAACTCCTGTACAGTATATCAATTTGAATTCCAGTAAAAATTAACTTTATTCAGAATCACAGCATATGTTGTTCCTAAAATAGAAGTGCATAAAAGTCAAACAGACCGCTCTTTTATAAAGTGTGTTTGCTGATTAAGATGCAGAAGTTTACTGAGTTGAATTTAAGGAATGTAAAATTTTAATTAAAATTGTTCTACAGCTTATATACAGGCCCAAGTTATGAGAAGTCGCTGAGCAGTGGGCCTCAAATCTCATTCTAGGTGAGAGTGCACACTGTCACCTGATATGAACAGGAAAAACAACCTAGGAATAGATGGTTCTAAATTTAACATAAAGGACAGATAAAAGCAATCTACTGGTACAATTATTCCTTGTTTTAGTTAACACTATTTAATGTGTTTTTTAATTCCATAAATATATTTTTTGGTTTAAACATTTCAAGTCATTATTAGCATTTTAGTTATAAGCCAACAAAATCCTGATTTTTTTTCCCTTTAAAAAAAAATCAGAGCTTTTACTATAGTACAATAGTCTTTTAAATCAATAGTTATTAAAAGTATTTAAAAAATCCTTAAATGTGACTGATTCTTGAACATGATGCTGAGTAAATGAGAAAAACCTTAATTAAGGTATAGTGTACCGGTATGTACAAAGTACTCTGTAACAAAAACATACATACAGCCATTTTTTTCTATGCAGACACACATCAATGAGCATATCAGGGGTGATATAGGGTTCAGGGTCTTGCAAAGGTATGCTTCAATATGTCAACTTGAGAGCTTAGAAATGAACCCATCAACCTTTTATTTGTTAACATTTATTTAACCAGGCAAATCCCATTGAGATCAAAGATCTCTATTGCAAGGGAGGCCTGCGCCTGAAGGCAGCCTCACGTGCATGTTTTTGGACTGTGGGAGGAAACCGGAGTGCCCAGAGAAAACCCACGCAAGCACAACAACATGTAAACTCCACACAGAAAGACCCCAGGTCCAACCGGGGATTGAACCCAAGACCTTCTTGCTGTGAGGCAACAGCGCTAACCACTCATGCTGCCTGCTTTTGGTTAGCTAACAACTCTACCACACAATCCTCACATCTGATGATTAGAACCAGATTTAAATGATTTTAAAGTCCACATTGTTTAAGTTTTTGCCGGGCATCATCAACACCATCAACAACAACAACAACACAATTTTGGCTACGTTCACACTGCAGGTCTTAATGCTCAATTCCGATTATTTATTTTTTTTTGTATCTTTTGGTGTGAACGTTCACACTACATTTTAAATGCGACCTCCATCAGACTCCAGTGTGAACGATCTACATTGCAGAAGCGACCCGCATGCGCAGAAGAAAACGTGTCTCAGAACGTGACGTGACACGCAGCACCCTGTGTTTGCGGAAGTAAACATGGACGCGACAGTTTTCAGTGTGTGTTCGGTAATTTTGAAGTTGTTGTCCAATCGGGGAAAGCTAAACATCCAAATGATTAAAGGCAAAAGAAAACTGAGAAGAAAGCGAGCGAAATTTTTAGTGATGGCGATTTTTGGAGCTGTGGCTGCTACCTCTGAGATGTTTGTTTATTTTGCTGCTTCCCGCCCAGTCCGGCGCAGAACTGTGACGTCGGTCTCACATCGGTGATGCAAAAGTCAGATGTAAGTCACATGAGCGTTCACACTGCAGTCGCTTTGAAAACATCAGATATATATCCGATTTAAAACCACATACTGAAATGGCCTGGGTCGGATTTGAAAAATTCGGATTTGTCACGTTCAGAGTGTCACAAAAAAAATGGATTTGGGTCGGATTTGCCTGCAGTGTGTGCCTTTGAGAACTGGATATTTTGTCAATATTTTAACAATTCAAACAATTCATATGCAAGTCTTCTTTTCACTGGTTTGTGAACTTCATCACTTTGATCTGAACTTCTGGACCCCAACAACGAACCAGTAAACCTTTAGTGGACAAAGTAAGCTCACCTGCAGGGTTAAAGAGGGTGTAATGTTTATGCAAGTTGCTGGTGTGTGTAACGTGGGTATGTTCTGTTACTCACTGTCTCACCTGAAACTGCTACTATGATATACTGGGGCGAGGTCTGTCCATTACTCTTCTGAACTGCAGTTTGCTGCATATTGTACGACTGTGTGGGAGTTGTTAGGACCACTGGCTTCTGGCTCTGGCTCTGGGTGGGTGGCGCTTGAGAACAAAGTGCATCCTGTCCCGTTTTAGAGGCCACGGCTGCTTGGTGCGCTGATGAAATTGTTCCAGAGGCTGGTGAGACCTCGGACAGGAAGTGTGTGGTCTTGACCGATGAGGGTGTGGTGACAGCAGGTGTTGCCATGGTTACTGTGCCGGCCTGCTGTGGCTGAAGGTCCTCAGAGTATCCACAAGTTGCCATGGTGACCAGTGCGTTCAAGCACTATAGATCTGTGGATAAAAGAGGCAGAAGAATTCATTAAAGAAAGTGCTTTGAACAAGCACTGAAACACACAATGTTGTGTTATTATCTCTAAACTCTGGACAGTTTGAGCAAACAGACTGTGTGTGTGCGTGTGTGTGTGTGTACTGTAACATAAACTAGAGAAGGAAGCAGGCTTTTGTCTGAGATGACGCAGTGGTCAAAAGCCTTTTCCTGTTTGGTCTACAATATGAAAGTGTAATCTTTCTCTTGACAAACAAATCTATTCTATTGTGTTAAGAAGTTGAAACATATTTAGAGTACCGTAGCTGAGGTGACTTAAAACAACAAAATCTCAGGTAATCCTTGAAAAAACATTTGACCATTAGTCAGGTTGTACAACTTGGTGAAATGTTTATACTAATATATATACTGTATACTGTAATATATATATAATTCAAGCCAATGACAGTAAGAACTTCAAGCCAGACCTATTCGACTAGTGGTCCACAGACCAGATATGGCTCTTTTAAAATTTATTTTGGCTCCCACAAAGCTGCCAGAATCCCAAACTGATTTGTCTTAATATAAGCTTTATATATTTGCAATACACAGAGCTACTTCTATACCTTGAGCTAAACTGATGGATAATAGATTTAGACTTTGACAATTCCAAAGCAAATGGACAAGTATTTTGTTCACTTTATCAGAGAAATAACAGAGCTGGAGACATTTAGGCCAAACCTTAAAAGCGACATTACAGTATATGTGATCTCATCGCAAGAAGTCACACAAGTGTTGGCTGTGACCCTCAGTTTCTACAACAATAATTTTTTTCTTATACTGTATGGAAATTGACTGAGCTGCAAACTTTTTTATTTTCTAAGATCAATTGGCTGTAGAGTCCATCTTGAAATGACCTGGTTTCAAAAGTTAATCAGTTGTAAATACCGTACATGATTGGGGTCATTGAACAAACTGCACTCCATCATGGACAACCTATCCCACCCCCTTCATGACACACAACAAAGGCAGAGAAGCTCCTATTCCAACAGTTTCCCTCAACACCGCTGCAACACAGACTACAGAAAATAATTCCTGTCGATTGTAATTTCAATTTGTAACAGCTCATTTCTGACTGAAAGATTATCACCAATAAATTTATGTCTGCACATTACTGTAAAAATGTTTTTATGACCAATATACAGTACTCCACAACCACTGCACAGTGCTACTGTACATATGTTACGTGTACCCTGCCATCACGGTGCTACTTCTGTTTTAATCTGCACTCATTGATCACTATTTATTATCATGATGATTGTTTAATACTCAATTTTGAATCTGTCTGATGTAGTGACAAACCAATTTCCCATAGATCAATATTTTTTTCTACTCTAGACAGCAGACACAGTTGACATTTAATTGCGACATTTAAAACAAAAATGTTGCACAATTTGTTAGATGTGTTGAGATGAAAAATATCAAATTTTGAGACAATTTAAGATCAGTTGGTCATGACAGCATTCTTGAATTTGTCTGAATCAAAAAGTTAATTAGCTGTGTACCAAAACATATTCGATTTGACGTGACGGAAAGCAATATATTGCCTGTGGCCCTCACAAACTACAGGTAGTAATTTTTATATATGGCCCACTTGACCCGGCCACTACACACCTTGGGGTGTCTATGAGTGCACATCTAATTCCCCAGCTCCCCGGGCGCTTTCTATGGCTGCTCACTGCACCACCTGGTAGGTGGTTGGGTTAAATGCAGAGACGAATTTCGTCTGTGTATGGGAAACATACGCAGATGACAGGAAAAGACATTATTATAATTATTACAGTATTGTAACTGAATAGCCCTGCTTTAGGACATCCTCAGTGGTGGGATGTAACTACGGTCAGTACAAATACTTTGTTACTGTACTTAAGTACATTTTTCATGTATCTGTACTTTACTTAAGTAGAATTAAATGTGGGTACTTTTACTTTTACTGCACTACATTTTACATGAAGTATCTGTACTTTCTACTACACTACATTTCTATAATGTGTTGAGTTACAAGTTACATTCACGTTGGAGCTTTTTGATTTGTCATTAGTTTGAAAGTAACTGATGTCAAGAGGGGAGCTTGTCCATTGAATCACTGCAAAGTGGACAGGTAACATTAGACCCGCCTTCAAAAAGAGCTGGACCAATGACGTATATTCTAGTGTACTGTATATGTCATTGAGCTGGGAGCACCCACAGCACCACTAACACACCCAAAATGGATTTCACCGCAGAGTCAGCCAGAAGATACACGACACCCATGATTTTATTGAAAGACTATTGAAATATTATTGAAAGACTTGAAATATTATTGAAATACTATTGAAAGACAGTTCAGTACAGCAGGACAGATTTTCTCAGCCAGACTGAACTCAAAAAACTTTGAAAATCAACTTCTTCTGAACTTGAACAAGAAATTCTTGCTGCAATATTAAAATGTGTCAATTCATGCGATGTTAGGAGACAAGAGATGTCTTCAAATGTCTCGACATTCAGGTCCAAGTTTTGAAAATGGTGTCAGGAAGTTAAAATATTGTTCATTGTTGATCCATTACAAGTTTGACTAGACAGTATTTTAACTAGAGTTGATGACAAACTGGAGTTGAAATGATCAGAGCCTGTTCCTTTGTTAGGTCTAATGCTCCTTTTTTCTGTCAGACCACTTTTACTTCAATGTTCTTACAGCATTTAAAAGGACACACTGGTTTTGCTTTATGTTAAATAAAAACTTTCAAAGGTATAATCATTCCTCTTTCTTATTTTGCTTAATGGCATTTAACTCTGCATGTCATCCCTGAAAATCTGACACAGAATCACAAGTCCAAGTGTGAACTGTCACAGAGTAAACACAATAAAAACATGTATTATCTGCAGCATTGTTCTTTAAAATGACTCAACACTATTAATGTATTACAGAAAATATACATACAGTAGGTACACCTAATGATATTGTAGACCATTGCATTAGGTAATACAGTACTGTACTGTACATTCAGCAAGTACTTTTACTTTAATACTTTAAGTATTTTAAAAGCAAGTACTTATTTACTTTTATTTACCGTAAGTAAAAACATGGTACTTCTACTTTTACTAGTAACAAATAAAGTCCAGTTGATCTTGACGCCTTTTTTGATTTTATCATGTCCTGGACGACTGAGAATCTTCACCAGCATTTTACTAAAGTACATTTTTTTTCTGTTTATTTGTACTTTTACTTAAGTACAGTGTTTGAGTAATTTCTCCACCACTGGTGGACAGCCACTGGCGAAGAGCCACTCCTGAGTAAATCAACGCTGCCACACGAGCCTGCGGTAGGTGTTGTGCTGAAAAACGCTCCCTTGCTGTAAAGCGCACCCGGTCACACGAAACCCATTTTGAAGGAGGTTTGTTTCGCAACAGACAAACGTGGCACACGGGCTTGTGCTTAAGGAACCAAATGTCTACAACTATCTACAGTACAGTACTTGGGATGTCTACATATACGATTTTCCGGGGAAGAGACGTGTGCAAATCAAAATAAAAAAGCGTAGTGAACAAACGCGCTAGAGGTTCTTTTCATCGCGGGGGTACTTTTTTCGATACAACACATTCACCACGCACTGGACTTTAGAGCGACTTGACGAATTCAGTGTCGCACCAGAAACTTTTTTCGAAGTTAAACATTATTAAAAACAGCGCACTGAACTTGTATACCTCGTATTAAAACTCAGACACACTTAAAAATGCGTGAGCACTTTTATGTGCGTACATATGTGTTTTATTTTATTTTTTTGGACGGCTTTGAAAAGTGAGTTCAGATACTGTACGTAGCCTTCCTTGCTAGCAGCTGACGTCGAGTTGTGACGTTAAAACGAGCTAGCTTCTTATAAATTAGTTCATAAATATAGCGCCGCACTCGGATAATCATTCACGCCTATAGTTGTATTTTTGTGGTAACCGAAACTGCAAATAACCAACTTGAACACTTTGACAGACAGAGTACGATTGGCAGTACAACCCTATCCGCCATCTTGTGCTCTTATCAAAGATCTGACATCGCCATAACAACGGTCGGTTTGGAAAGAAGCTAGCAACCACTTCGTCACTCGACAGGCTCGACCGAGTCCACGTTAACAATTGCCACTGCGCACAAACACACGTTAATAATTTACAAAACAAAACAACAAATTCTGAGACGTTTTACTTTTCACCTTTATGTCCCAGTATTGTCCTTAATAGTCGTTAAAGTTTATTCCCTTAGAGCTCGCTTGTTGTTGTTGACTCCGGTTGCTTGGCTCTTGTCGCCAGGACTACCGTGACTATGGCGCCTATCCTTCACCGGGGCAACTGTTGCTACCCTCTGCTCATTGCACCGCCCACTGCTAAGCGCTGATTGGATAAAACTGGGGGGTGGTCGTGATGTCATTAAAATTGTGGATTGTTGATTGGTTGATATTACACGTCTGTCATTTCCACCAGCCTATTATTATTTTATTTTTTTACTTGAACGTCGGACTATTTAAATGGAAAATTCATTCAACCTTTATTTAGGCAGGTTAATCCCATTGAGCCTCAAAATATTTAATAGCAGAGATTAGCTAAAGATTTAATTAGTTTAGTCCCTTTAATATATTCACATATTTTTTATTTTTTTTTTATATATAAATGAAGAAATAATAAATATAGTTCATGTGTTTAGTTCTACATTTTGAGGACATAAATTACTTGATGCACAAAGTGTTTTTAATGTGCAGAAATTTATGGACTTGAGAGTACTCTTACCAAGTCAGTTTATAATGATTTCAGTTAGGATGTTGTCTACAGTCTTGGGGGTCGGGTCTCTGATGCTTTGCGGTCACTATTAAATGTTCTATTAGAGAAGCCTTGTACACTTATGCATGCTCACAACCACACACAAATAGATGCAGGATGCATCAAAGTTTTTAACACTAGACTCTGTGTCACCAAACGGGTTTTCACTAAACTCTCGGTCATGTGCTCATACAGTTTGCACTACTTCTCATACTTGCACTAATGTCTGTATTACATCACTGCCTATAATCATAATACTGTTTACATTCTCTGTTTACATTTATTAATACTGTTTACTTTTATTACTACTGCTTACATGTAATTACTACTGTTTACATTTATTTACACTACTCTAATATCTACACCACTGCTGGTACATATACAGTGTGCTCTGAACGGTCTTATTTAGGGATGCCCAATGTGCCTTACTGCATATGCCACTTTTTGCCTCTACAACAACATCAACTACTACCTCATACATATACTGTGTACATTGACTCATACGCTGCTTTGCCACTTTGCAAATGTCAATGCTAGAAACCTTTAGTTTATTTTAGTTATACTTTTTATACTCTTTTTTTATACCACTATGCAAAAAAAAAAAAAACTCAGGACAGTGTTAGTTTTACTATTTTTATGCTTATGTCTATTATTATATGTTTCAGTGTTTCAATGTTTAGATGTTTACTGTTGCACCGAGGGACTGAGAGAAACGCAATTTCGGTCCTGTGTATGTCCTGCACTGTACATATTGCAGATCTGACAATAAAGTTGACTTTGACTTTGACTTTGACTTTGCAGGTATCGTATGCATACTGTATATGTAGATGTGCATGTAACTGCATATGCATGTATATGGTAAATGGTAAATGGAGCTTATTTATATAGCGCCTTCCAGCCCCCTCTGAGGAGCCCCAAAGCGCTTTACAATACGACCCATTCATACACACATGGTAGCCTGCCTTGTAGGGCGCTATCCAGACCTACCGGGAGCAACTCGGGGTTAAGTGTCTTGCCCAGGGACACAACAACACATGGTGGGCGGATGCGGGACTCGAACCTCCGACCTTCCGATTGGGGGTCGACTGCCATTACCACTGTGCCACGGCCGCCCCTATGTATGTATGTACATATGTATGTATGTACAGTATATATATGTAGGTATAGGTATATATATTTATAAAAATCTACTGCAAAGCCATGAATATTCTAAGTTTTTTATACATATGTGTTTTGTTATTGTGTTCTGTAATGTTCTTTGCAGGTTTGCGGTTGGCGGTCGGGTGTGTTTGCCTTGTGCTTTCTGTGTGTATTTGTTATGTTTTGTGGTCTTGCTTTCCGTCTTTCCTTTCTTTCTATTCTATTTAAAAAAAATCATAATGGTGTGAAGAGGATGGCTATAAGGTGAGAAGGGAGGCCATCTATAAAAGGGGGGGGGAAGGATGTTGTCTACAGTCATTCTGTAAAGCATAACAGGAATTTAGGATATGAATTTAGCTGTTTTGTATGGCCTTAAGTAATACCATCCATCCATTGCCTTTACCCGATTCTTCCTTTTTTTTAAAGTAAAGCCATTGCTCAAATTGTGCAATACTCAGAATTTCTTGTCAGTTTGCAGGCAGTGTGTATTGTAATATCTCTTAAGTGTCCTGAGTGTGACACACCATCATCTTGCATCCTAGTTCCCCTTATTGTGACTGGATAGTGATCTCCACCCAATGCTCAGCTTTTACAGTGACTGTGCTGGTGACACCTGCCACAAATGAAATGATGCAAAGGACTGAAAGGCCACCAAAATGTCAGAGGTGATTAGATTGCCAAGAGTTTTGCTGGCCTCACTTCTAGTATCATACTCTACTTAATCACAACCTTTTCTTGTCTTCTGGGCATTGTTGCACCCAAAGGTCTCCAGTCTTATCTTTGGGTCTGACTAAACGTGGAGGTGACACGAGTGTCCATCTTTGAGTTTCTGAAGCCTATAAAAGGTGAGATGGTCAGTCCAAATCTAACCATAAGCCACAGAGACGTCCATTGTGGAACCATGTGGAAAGCAACACTCTTGACCTTGAGTTTGTTGGTGGCGCTGGTACACAAGACGCAGTGCAATGACGGTCATTCCTCTTTCTACGGGGTGAAGCTGTGTGGAAGAGAGTTCATACGGGCTGTAATCTTTACGTGTGGTGGATCTCGCTGGAGGAGAAGCGGAGACTTAGGTAAGACTATGACAAAAATGCAAACCAGTTTATTTTTGTGATACTGCATATTCAAACCAAATTGCTATTTTCCCTTTTTGTGATTACCGTTCGTAGCTCTCATCAAAGAGGAGACCCTTGATTCGTGGAACAATCCAATTTCTCAACTTTCTGTCGAGTTGGATCCAGATATATCCCAATCGTGGAAAGATAAAATGTTGGAAATGGCTGCCGGGTTCAGCCGTCCAGTCTCAGAGGAGGTGCTGGAGGCTCTTCAGAGCGTAGAGAGGAAAGGACGGGACACTGTGGTCGGACTGTCCAGTGCTTGCTGCAAGTGGGGCTGCAGCAAGAGTGAAATCAGCTCTCTGTGCTGAACCACAGAGTTCTGCCATCTCCTGTGACGTTTCTTTGTCTTTACGTGTCTTTTGTAAATTCCAAATTAATACAAGTGGCTTTACTTCAAAATGTGTTGTTGTGACTGTCATTTAATAAAGTATTGAGTACTGTAGTTGGTTTATTAGTATTTGTTCATTTAAATGTACACAGCTAAAATATTTAATGCAATTAAATTTGTTCCCATGCTTTATGTTTTGCAAACTGAGCTGTCATAAAACTGAACTACTAAAACAATAAAACTAGCAAAAAAGCAATTATGTAAACACACACACGCACAGGTTTGTTTTTCTATCTTTGTGGGGCCATTGCATTGACTTCCATTCATTTTTCATTCATTTCTATAGCCTATGACCTTTATCCTAAACCTAACCATTACCAATGCATACCTTACCCTAAACTTAACACATCCTCAACCTTAGTCCTAAACCTAACCCCTATAACCACCAACGGGACCTCTTCTTATGGGGCCCGGGCTTTGGGCCCCAGTTGGTCCTCACAATTTGGTATAACTCAGAAAAATGGGCCTCACAACATAACATAAACAAGGACACACACACACAAACCTAATACAAAATAAAAACAAGAAAGTAAAAAAAAAAATACTAGAAAGATGCATTTTCTGCAAAAAATACATTTTGGCTAAATTACTGATGAAATGTGATGAGTTAACGGGGCGGCCTGGTGGAGTTGGTAGAGCCATCGCCTCTTCGTAAGATGGTTTCCAGTTTGAATCACTGGCCTGGACCTTTCTGAGTGGAGCTATGTTCTCTCCGTGCATGCGTGAGTTTTTTCTGGGTACTCTGGTTTCCTCCCATAGACCAAAAGCATGCATGTTAGACTGACTGGTAACTCTAAATTACATCGTGAATGAGAGTTTGAATGGTTGTTTGTCTCACTTGTCTCTATGTGTCCCTGTGATGGACTTTGCAACCTGTCCAGGATGTCCCCCACCTCTTGCACAGTGACTGTTGGACATGGACACCAATGACCCGCAAAGAAATAAGTGGGTAAAGATAATGGATGATTGGATGGATAAGTTAAAGGAAATAAATAATTTTTAAAAAGTTGAACTCAGAAGAACAGAAACCAAAATCCACAAAACCCTAACCAAAAGCAAAAATTAAGAATGCAGTTAGTTCAAAGCAAGAAATGTGGCTAAACGAGCAAAACTGTAGCTAGAATTTAAATGTAGCAAACTTGGAGCCAAACAAGCTAAATATAGCAAAAATAATTGCTAAAATATAAAATATGTAAAACAGTGTTTAAAACTTTAAGTTAGCAAAATAAATGTTAAATCAAATGAACAAAACTTTTGTTAAAATATAAATGTTAAAGTATTAAATCTGTAACAATACCTACACAACTCATACGTTCAATTCAATTAAAAAAATACTAATTAAAAAAAAAAGATAATGTTGTAACTCATCATCCTGGGTTAATTAAAGAGTTGTTCTAGATGCTGATGGCTGTGGACAGGAAGGATCTCTAGTGGTCTGCCCTACAACAGATCTGAAGAAGCCTCTGACTGAAGATACTGTTGTACAGTATCTGGGGCGGCCGTGGTGTAGTGGTAATGGCAGTCGTCTCCCGATCGGAAAGTTGGCGGTTCGACTCCCGGGACCCGCACCATGTGTCGTTGTGTCCTTGGGCAAGACACTTAACCCTGAGTTGCTCCCGGTAGGACTGGAAAGCACCTTGCATGGTAGTCTGCCGCCACCGGTTTATGAATGTGTGTAGCATTCAATATATGTGTAGCACTTTGAGATTTTCAGTAATGAAAAGTGCGTTATAAATTGAATTAATTATTATTATTATTATTATTATGACAGTCTGATGAAGAGGATGCTGAGGGTTGTCTATAATGCTCTTCATTTGATGAAGAATCCTCATCTCCAAAAGTTCTAGAGGAGTCCCCAGAACTGAGCCAGCCTTCTTTATGAGCTTGATCTTTTTGAAGTCACTTGCTCTGGTGCTGCCACCCCAGCAGATAATGGAAGAAGAGATAGCACTCTCTACAACAGACTTATAGAAGATATGCAGCATCTTGCTGCAAACATTGAAGGACTTCAGCTTCCTCAAGAAGTACAGTCTGCTCTGTTCCTTCTTGTAGACGCTTCACTGTTGCATCTCCAGTCCAGTGTGTTGTCCAGGTGAACCCCAAGGTATTTAAAGTAAAGTGTGTTGTCATCATATGTTCCCATACAATGGTGAAATTAGTTCTCTGCATTTAACCCATCAGACCTGAGATACACCCAGGTGGAGCAGTGGTTCATGTAAGCACCCAAGGAACAATTCGGGGATTAGGTGTCTTGCTCAGGGACACCACAACATGTGGGAAGGGTGGGGAATCAAACCGCGACATTCTAGTCCCAAGTCAGCTGCCCTACCTATATGTATTATACTTCTCCACCTCCTCCACTTCTTCTCCCATGATAGAAATAGGGTTAGACCTGTTCCCGTTCCTCCTGAAATCTACAATCATCTCCTTTGTTTTGTTCACATTCATAACGAGACGATTGTTTCCACACCATGCCACAAAGCGGTCCGCCAGTTCCCTGTGCTCAGCTTCTTGTCCATCGCTGATCCACTCGACCACTGCAGAGTCATCTGAATATTTCTGCACATGACAGGAGTCTGTTTTGTTCTGGAAATCTGAAGTGTACAGAAAAGGAATGGTGAGAGTACAGTCCCCTGTGGTGCTCCTGACCACACACAACCCTTCAGTCTCACTAACTGTGGTCTGTCAGGTAGTCTTTGATCCAGGTGATTGTGAGGCCTCCACCTGAGTCTTCTGGAGTTTCTGACAAAGCAGATCCGTCTGGGTTGTGTTAAATGCACTGGATAAATCAAAGATCATGACTCTCAGAGTGCTGTCTGCATTTTCTAGATGACAGTGAGTTTGCCGAAGCAGGTGTATGATGATGGCATCTTCAACTCCAAGTCCATGCCGATAAGCAAACTGCAGTGGGTCCTAGTTTGTTTAGTCAGGTGGGCCAACAGGAGTCTCTCTAGGACCTTCATGATGTGAGATGTCAGGGCAACAGGTGTATAGTCACTGAGGATTGATGGGTGAGTTTTCCTTGGTACCGGAACAAAAAAGACGGAACATAAAGCAAAACATAAAAGCTAAATGTAGCTAGAAGGTAAAATTGGCGAGACCCATTTCGCCCTTTGGCTAACTACAAGTTAAAGCAGCATAAGAAGACAAAAATAGAGCAAGTGCCCTGAAGTAGATTTCAGAGAACAATGTTTTTTGAGTGAACTGAAAAGGCTCTGAGTGTAATTCAGTGGCTAAAATGTTGTAAATATAGCTAAATAGTTCCAAAAGTATAAAATTATACATAATCAGCATTTACTCCATTGTAACCAGTACATGAGTAATTGGTTATTGTTTGTGTTGTTGCCTTTCATTTCAGAACGAAAAACTTTAAAATCAGTAAAACAGATTTATTGCTTTTGGCAAATCTAGCCCCGAGGCCCTTTAAACATCAACAAAAGTTCAATTGAAGTATTGTTGCTGTGTTTATGCTGTCACGACCAAAATTGATTTTACAAATTAAACCAAAACATATGAAAGCCTAATAAATTATACAGCACGTTTTCTGTACGTTGCAGCAGTGCCATTATTTTAATTTTATTTTTTCTAAAGATTTTAGAGCTTTTTAAAAAATAAATTAAAAAACAACACATCTTAAGCCTGGCTGGGTTGCTTGGGTTTGACAAAATCCTATCAGGCAAATTTAAATGGGCAGCCTTCACGGTTCAATGTTTTTTATTTATTTATTATCATTTGCATGTGGTACATGAGGTGGAACAAAACTGTGTATTCAAGGTCCCAGTTACACCCAAAAATAACAAACGTATAAACTATAAAAAATAAATAGTATATAAGGATCTAAGATGTATGCTAATCAATAACAATATCATGTAATATGGTATATTAAATAGCAGCACGGACATGAGTCTGTTGTGAGCAGATGGTAAAGTCACATAAGATATCACAAATTAAAGTGGCATTACAGTGATGTTTCTGGTTAGGGATTCGTGAGTCTAACAGCTTCAGGGAAGCTGTTCCTCAGTCTAGTGGTTCTACACTTAATGCTCTGCAACCTCCTGCCTGAAGTGAGCAGGGCAAGAAGGGTGTGTGCTGGGTGAGTGGGGTCCTTCATGATGCAGGTGGCCCTCTTCCTGCATCTGGAGGTGTAGATGTCTGTGATGGTGGGGAAGCTGACAACAGCCTTCTGTGCAGCCTTCACCCTTTCTTTCTGCAGCTGTGCAGCCCCCGTGCCACAGGTTGATGCTGGAGCACAGGATGTTCTTCTCTGCACACCTGTAGAAGGAGGTGAGTCCAGCTCACCTCAGCCGCCTGAGGAAGTAGAAGGTTCACGGATGCACTTCTGATCACATCATGCACATGCACATTATCTAATAGGAATTTAAATATATCATATTTATATGGTTTATATTTAAAATTTATATTTAAATATAACAAAGATATCAAAGTAGCAAAACAGACAGATTATAAGATAGATGTAGAAAATCAAAAACAGGAACAATGCTGAGCCTGACATGTTCCTGTTTTTGATTTTCTACATCTACCTTACAATCTGTCTGTTTTGCTACTTTGATATCTTTGTTTTAACTTGTTAAAAAAATCTTTATTTCTCTCTTATGTCTCTATTGTTAATTGTTTAAGGACATTCTACTGTTGCTGTTGTCATTCTTTAGTTTGTAGAAAGGTACACTCTTGTAAATGAGTCCTCGAGGCTCAATGAGATTAACCTGCCTAAATAAAGGTTGAATGAAAAAAAATTTAATTTTGGGTTTAGTCGCTCTTTAATAATTCAAGACACTTTCCTAACATGAACCTCAAGTTTATTTAAATAGATAAAAAAAACTGATTCTTTGTATTACGATTTGTTGTGTTGTCACTCTTGCCCTCATTTGTACACTGCTGTACTGCATTACCGCACCTTCATGGTATTTAGGTCTACAACAGTTGACAGTTAGCGCCATCTTATGGTCAAAAGTGAAACACAAAAAAACACATATAATACTTGTATTTATTTTACTCAGTGGCTGTAGTTAAATTAAAAATTAGATTTTTCCAAAACCTGCACACCAACATATGTATAGATTAATATATTATTAGTAGTATTACTTTGTTCAACGTCCCACCGTGCTCAACAATGTTGACTACGGAAGCCGAAACAAGTCAAACAACCCACCCGGCTCGATCTCAAAGCATGCAGCCAGCCTCTTCTGTCAACTAGCGTAGAAAACACACACCTACAGGGATTACAGTTTTGTATATTAGGCCTCAGATCGCTGCCGTGTTTTATTTAATGTTCGTTTTTACAACGTAGCTGCATTTTTTTCTGTAGAAACGTATAAAATCCACCACACCGGAGAAAAAAAGGTAAAAACCTTTGGCGCTACTTTTA
>JBBPBX010013386.1:0-50437 GCA_038048925.1 Garcialebias charrua
CCGTAATTTTTTGGGTTTCAAGGCACATTAAGTGAAACAAAACAGTCAGAAAAGTCAAACTTTAGTCAACGTATTCACAATAACTCTCAACATTGTTCATTTGTACCACATAAAATCTGTTTGACGTCAGTAAGCACAACCAGAATTTATACATAAAGGCTCACTGTCAATTTTTGAGAAAATTAAAGGATTTTAAGTGCGCCTAAAAATACAGTAATCCTTTATTTTCACTTCATGATACAAACCACTACAAGCCTTTACTGGTTTCTACCAGAAAGGAGACTTTTGGATGAATATTCATAAAGCTTGACTAAATATTGCAGCTGATAAAATAATCAGAGGGAAACTGGACATTTTTACATTAATATAACATGGTATCATCTGCATACGAGTTGATCAACTTTATCAAACCTTCTATGAATCTGTTGTAGCGACTGACGGATGATTTTTCAGAACTTTGATCAGCCTCAAATTACACTTTTGTTGCTGAGAACAGACTAAAATGAACTTTCCAAACACAAGAAAACAACAAACAGACTCAACAAATCAAATAAATCAAATCCTTTTAAATAAAAAATACAAGTTTAGTGTTTATGAGGCTTTTAAAGTTTTGCATACACAAAAATTTAGAACTCTCCACCAAAATGAGTAAATTTGTCCTGTTTCCAAAATATTGTTCACATTGAGACTTAAATTCACATTTTTGTGGCCCACAAGTCCTTTCATCTCGATAGTTTTGGTCCACATATGAAAAAGTTTACTGATAAATTCAACCTACAGCAGAAGACTTTTCACCTTTTCAGCGGGAAAACAAAAACGAGTAACGACACGAATCAGAGACACCCTGCTGCACCCGAGCCCAGTGACCTCTGACCTCTGGTGTGACTGAAAGACTGAAGGACCATTCTCACCAAGAGCAGAAAAACCAATAAAGTTCAGAATAAGGTCAACGATCAGAAGATTCAAGTAAACATTTTGTTTCTCAGCAATAAACTGTAAGAATGTTGAGACACGAGCTTATTTAAACAAAACGTGTTATTTTACGATATCTGACACCAGCCAGGTGAATGTGTCCACGTGTCCCTGTGATGGACTGATGTGTCCAACGTGTCCCCACTACTCACAACCTGAGCAGCAACAAGCCCATTAAAACAGCTGAAACACCATCTGCAGCTCTAACCCAGCCGAAGTGCTATATTACCATATTTTCTGGCCTATAAGTCGCAGTTAAAAAACCAACAACTAATTTTCATGTCCTGCGACTTATGGGGCGAAGCGACATATATAGGGATTTTTTCCCATATTTTTAGACCAATTTTTGGCTGAGATATGACCGTTTCCATTCATTCTGATGAAAAAAATGGAGCAGTACCACTTTCGGCCACTAGGGTCCACCAACTGTTCCCAGCTCACGTGTCAGAAAAAAGTCTCCTCTGCTCGGACTCACTCTGTTGCAGCCCGGCCTCCTGAACTCTGGAGGTAGGTCTGAACTAATGTTTGTTAGCAAAATAGCTCAAGAACCACACAACAGATTTTGATGAAACTTACAGAAAGTAATCACTGGATGGACATTTACAAGCCATTAGCTGTAGGAGATGTTTGAGCTAAAATTCAATTTATTTATAATTAATTTTCACGACCGTTTGGAAGACATCAAAGCGAAACTATTTAAATCCAGCAGATTTGACCATTACGTGAATTTATTAAGGAACGGTTAAGCTCAGGAATACTTTTGCTATAATGTCAGCTAACAAATATATTTTTAAAGCGTTTATCTTGCTAAATTTTAAAGAAATGAAGCGTATCCGCTCGCTGCGCGTGCACATAGCGAAACTACTTTTTAAATCCAGCTGATTTGAACATTTCGTCAATTTATTAAGGAACGGTTAAGCTCAGACACATCTTTGCTGTAATTTTCAGCAAACAAATAATTGTTTTTACCGTGTTAATCTTATAAAGTCCTTCCGTGCTCGCTCGCTCCTGTGGCCGCCATATGCAGTACGCCATATGCATATACGGTGACGCGTAACATAGGCGACGCGTCAGCGGTGACGCATAATAGATGCAACGTATACGGCGGTGCAACACGTTTATGGATTTTTCCAAGTTATTGAACATACAGTAATTGGACAAAGCGACTCATCAGGCGGAGCGACTTTTCGTCCGGGAAATACGGTAAATTAAAAAAAAGTTTATTTATGATTTATAAAACACTAACTGCACCACTCAGTGTCAAGAAAACATCAAACTTTTCCTCAAACATCCCAGGAAGCCGTTTCTAGAAAGCACCAAACTGTGCCGGTTGTGAAACTGTTTTATAATCCGATCATTTGTCCTCGGCTGTGTGTTTAAGTGGCTTAAGGGTCATCAGCATGAGCTGAGAGGAACGTTGCTCCTGAAAACACAACTACAAGTTCAAGCATTGGACTTTAGTAAAAAGTTCTAAATCTGAACGTTGAGGTTTAAGAGAAGATGCAGATGATCTCTCATCATCCAGCAGGTCCTCATATTTTGTTCTGAAGCAGCCAGATTCATTTTCTCTCAGATTTCTTACATTTTTCAAGGACTTTGTTTACTCTTATTGTTCTATTCTAATTTTCTGCAGCGTTGTTTATTGAAACTCTTAACTGAATTAGATTGAAAAAGGCTCCAAACTTTGTTGTGTTGAACACAATGGGTAATCACTATTAATTAATTTTATTTATTTAACTAGATATCCCACATAAATCAGTACGTGGTGGGGATGACATCATGAACTAAAACTATGTAATGAGTTTCAACATTTAGTGAACTTTTCCCATTTTATGGAAAAAGAAAATACAATATTTGTGCAAAGAAGAAATAAATACTTACATGGCTTAATGATGAAAACAAAAATAATGTTCACATCGAAGGATATGAATTATATCATTTAAACGGAAACAATAAAAAAGGTGGTGGAGTAGCTCTATTTGTCAAAAATGAAATAAAGTGTAGAATAATTAATGAAATGTCAATAATTGTTGACAATCTTATGGAAATAATAACAATAGAAATATTAAACGAAAATGCTAAAAACATATCCATAAGTTGTGTATATCGATCACCAGGATCAAATATAGAAATATTCACCGATAAAATCATACAACTATTGGAAAAGAGTTTAAATAAAAAAGTTTTCTTGTGTGGAGACTTTAATATTGACCTGGGAAATAAAACAGATTCAAATAACATCAGCACATTTCTAAATTCAATGTATAGTTTAAATCTTTATCCGTTAATATCAAAACCAACAAGAATTACAACTCATAGTGCTACGATAATTGACAACATTTTCACAAATATAACAAATGGGGATATGACAGGTGGTATCTTAACAACTGATTTAAGTGATCATTTACCAGTTTTCACTATCTACAGAAATGATCAAAACATTACAAAAGAAGTTACAATTAAGAAAAAAATAATAAACACATCAAAAAAAGCTATGGATCAATTAAAAGATGATTTACAGAAGCAAAACTGGAAGGACGTGTATATTGATGATGTTAACAGATCATATGATGAATTTATGAATATTTTAGAAGCTCTGTATGAAAAGAATTGTGTGCAAAGAAATCGTAGAAAAAGAAATATTGTTGACCAACCTTGGATGACTAAAGGGTTGAGAAATGCTTGTAATTTTTTTTTACTTGTATTCATGTTTCTTAAAAACGAGAACACAACAAGCTGAAGAAAAATATAAAAAATATAAAAATAAATTGGTAATGATTATAAGAAAATGCAAGAAAGAATACTATAGTGATTTATTAAACAAGAGCAATGGTGACACTAAAACAACATGGCGAGTAATAAATGATGTTCTAAAAAGTCATAAAGCGAAAACGAACATTGCAAAATATTTTGTGAAAGATGACAAAGAAATACATGATGAGAATGATATCGTAAATGAATTTAATCAATATTTTGTAAATATTGGATCAAGCCTTGCAGCTAAAATACCAAAAGTAGATAATAATGTGTGTCATTCAATTAAAAGCTGCACAAACAGTATTTTTCTTAATGGAACTAACAAAGAGGAAATTATGAAAATGGTAAAAAATCTCTCAGACAAGAGATCAAAAGACTGGGTGGACATGGATATGATGTTCGTAAAAGAAATAATGAGTTATGTTATTGAACCGTTTACATATATATGCAATTTATCTTTTTCAACAGGAATATTTCCAGATAACATGAAAGTAGCAAAGGTAATTCCTCTTTTTAAAAATGGTGATAAATGTGTATTCAATAATTATAGGCCAATATCCTTGTTACCACAGTTCTCAAAAATTCTAGAAAAACTATTTGTGACCAGATTGGATCAATTTATTGATAAACAAAATATTTTAAGTAGCAGTCAGTATGGGTTTAGAGGAAAAAAACTCTACATCAATGGCTCTCATGGATTTAATGGAACAAATAACTAATGCTGTCGATCATAAACAGTACTGTGTTAGTGTTTTTGTTGATCTAAAAAAAGCATTTGATACCATTGACCACACCATTCTCCTTGAAAAACTAAATAAATATGGTATTAGAGGACCAGCATTACAGTGGGTATCTAGCTATTTGAAAGATAGGAAACAGTTTGTGCAAATAAATGATGTTAGATCTGACCTCCGTGATATCACTTGTGGAGTTCCTCAGGGCTCTGTGCTTGGACCAAAGTTATTTATTTTATATGTGAATGACTTGGTAAATGTGTCAGGACTTCTTAAATGTGTTCTTTTTGCCGATGACACCACATTTTTCTGTTCGGGTAAAGACATAAAACAGATTTTGGATATGATGAAAACAGAATTTATAAAAATACAAACTTGGTTTAAATTAAACAAATTATCTTTGAATTTAGATAAAACTAATTACATGATATTCAGTAACAAAAAGAGAATTGTTGACGATCCATTTGAAATTGAAGATGTTGTGATCTGTAAAGTGAGTGAAGTGAAGTTTCTGGGTGTTATCATTGATGACAAACTGACATGGAAACATCATGTAAATTCCATTAAAACAAAAATAGCTAGATCAATTGCAGTACTGTATAAAGTCAGGGATTTTTTAATTGATAAAGCTCTGTATATGTTGTATAACACAATCATTGTTCCACATTTAATCTATTGTATTGAGGTTTGGGGAAAAGCGTGCAAAACAATTACAAAGCCTGTTTTTATTTTACAAAAGAGAGCTGTAAGAGTAATCACCAGAAAACATTTCAGTCACCCATCAAACACCTTGTTTCTTCAGCTAAATTTATTGAAATTCCAGGAATTGGTAGAATATAGTATTTTATCAGTTATGTATAGGGCTCATAATAACACATTACCTTTAAATATCCAAAGACATTTTATAAAAAGACAAAGTTATTACAATCTCAAAGGGACAGAGATATTCATCAAACCACAATTCAGAACCAGCTTAAAGGGACGGTCTACCTCAATTCAGGGAGTTCGATTGTGGAATGTTCTGGAGAGTGATGTTAAAAATGCAAAATCAATGTATACATTTAAGAAAAAGGTCAAAAAGGACTTGCTCAAAAACTATATATGATGTAACTTAGTGTGTTTGTGTATTACAGTTAGAAAAATTAAGTAGAGTTATTCATTTTGTGATGTAGTTTGTGTATTACAGTTAGAAAAATTAAGTAGAATTATTCATTTTGTGATGTAGTTTGTGTATTACAGTTAGAAAAATTAAATAGAATTATTCATTTTGTGATGTAGTTTGTGTATTACAGTTAGAAAAATTAAGTAGAATTATTCATTTTCTGATGTAGTTTGTGTATTACAGTTAGAATGATGTAGTTTGTGTATTACAGTTAGAAAAATTAAGTAGAATTATTCATTTTGTGATGTAGTTTGTGTATTACAGTTAGTAAAATTAAGTAGAACTATTCATTTTGTGATGTAGTTTGTATATTACAGTTAGAAAAATTAAGTAGAATTATTCATTTTGTGATGTAGTTTGAAGGTTATCATTGGTTGAACAAACTGTGAAATAAGGGGCAGATATAATAAGATTTCATCTTCTTTCTGCTCCCTTCATTTTATCCTACTTGTATTCTTGTATCTGATGAAACTGTCTTGTATTGTTCTTTTAAAATGAATGAATAAACATCAAATCAAATACCGATAGTTTTGATAAAGATTTGTAACTGATCTCCTCAGGCCCATGCTAGTCTTTTAATTTGTGGAAAAATAATTACCGGTAAGTAATAATAGTAACTGGTAAGTAATAAAGCACAAGGTTAAAGTGAGTATAAGAATTAGATTGGTGTTGGATATGCCATTGTTTTTTAGAATCCTTTAAATTAAAAACAAATATGGTTGGTAGTACCTCGCTACTTTATGGTTCGTTTATCACAGACTCGCTCTATTGCGTTTTTTCAAAATAAGACTGGACATGACACACAATTGGCTGAGTGATGGATGAGCGCACGGTCGGCATTTAAATTACTTTAAAAAAAATTATTTAGCACCTGCTGCACCTGCGTGCAGCCCACAGCTGCAGGAGGAGCGTCCTCCTGCAGTGTCATAATCTCCACTCTGCAGCGGAGAAGTGGGCATGGCCAAGAGCGCTGGCAGATGGCAGAGTGCAGCCGGAGGCTGAGATCATGACAGGCTGTTCTCTTTTAGGGCGTAGAAAATTGTTATGAACATTGCAAGAGTGTGGGAAGGGTTTAAAACGCTTTACCTTTATAAATACTAAAATAAACTAATACTTACTACTGCTACTACTTAGTACTTGTGTACATAATTTCGTTCCATCTCACGTGGTAATGACAATAAATTTTACTTGAACTTGAACTACTGGGGGGCATGGTCCCAACCCCCACGTGATAAACGAGGGACTACTGTACTTTATTTACCTTTACTTTAATTCTTACTGTTATCAAGATGACTCATATTTGTTGTAAGCAACCTATCTGAAGTACAGGTAGTCCCCAACTTTTGACGGAGCTCCGTTCCTACGCCCATTCGTAACACGGAAATCGTCGTAAGTCAGAAAATACATCCAAACAGCACCTCATACGTCCAAACGGCCCCTCATACATAGAGTACTGTATTTTTACCAAGCACTTCGCCTATCCTAACACATTACCCTACATAATTATCAAAAAACACATGCATTCGGAGCTATAATGAAGGGAAAAAAATAGTTAATTTCTTACTGGGAGCTGGTGAGCTTTCTGCAGCTTCACAGCTTTTACAGCAACGTCTGTTAGCATGTTAGCTCATTGCTAGCATGTTGCTCAGCTGTAGCCTGTCTGCCTCGTAAACCTCCACTCAAAACAATAAGGTCTCCTGTATTTCCACGTGCGGTCCAGCGGTCCAGAGTTAGCATATTTAGCATATTAGCCCCTCCTTACCTCCTCTGCTCCGGTCTGCCTGAGGTCTCCTGTAAGTTTCCAGCGCGTCAAGCTCCCCACCTCAGTCCTGTAAGTTTCCACTGAGCGCATGTCAAGCTCCCCTCCCTCCTGTAAGTTTTGTTTTTTTAAGTTTAAGTTTTTTTATTTTCTGGTGTAAAGGTGCATAAACCACGTAACTTGAAACAATGCTTTTCAATGGGAAGGTATTCGTAACCGCGAAACATCGTAACTCGAGACCATCGTAACCCGGGGACTACCTGTACAGTATTCCTTAAGATTCCACAGTACATCTGGATGTTTAATAAATGAAGTGGCTGAATTTCATCAACACGTTTGGCTCAAACGCGTCTTTTGTGGGTACGATAAGCAATAAGATGCAGTTTTTATGTTAGTTTTAGTCAAAGCTTCCAAGGGACTCCGGCTCTAGAGGAAAAAGGTGGGTCAGTTCTACCAGAAGCTCAAAGAAGAAAAACGCCAAATAATACGATCATTCATTAACTTTGGGGAAAGCACCACCTTGTATGACTGTATCCAAGGGCCGGCTCAGAGAAGAAATAAACATCTTCTGTCCTCTCAGTGCATTTATTAAATGTTCCTTCTTCATGTAATATGGTCAGAGTCTATAAATTAATAATTTAAAATTTCCTGCATCCCGCTCCACGTCTTCCTAAAACGTTTCGTCTCTGCCCTTCAGGTGCCATCCTGAAACGATGGAAGTTGAACTGGTGTGACCTTTGGATTGATGGGAGTCTTTGCTTCTACAAATGTGACAAAAGGAGAGATCTGGAGCAGAGAATCAGCCTCAAGACGGCGTGCGTCGACGTGCGGTCCGGCCTGGAGTGTGGAGGTACGTTACAGCAACATCTTTGGCTAAACTGGGACAATTTATCAACAACTAGAGAAAGTGTGGATGTCTGTCGCTGAAAAGCAGAAAGAAGAAGCTCAAAGAACAAAACGTTCAAACTAGAAAGTTCCTGGAGAAACTTTGACAAAGACTGCTACGCTGCTGCCAGTTTAAATTTTTGATTTGACAGTACTATGTGCTGGGGTTTACTCTCACTTTACAAAACTTCAGCTATAGCAAAACAAAACAAAACAAAATAAAAAAAATCAATGAGGTATAGACAGTTTTTTTTCTTCTTCTTCTTTTAGGCTTTGGTGGCCATCTTGGCTTTTTGATTTGGATTCAGATTGGGAATGTTTTCAGCTATAACTTCACCAAATTGCAACTCTATACAGTATGTGTAAAAAATATCTGAGTTAAGGACGTTTAAATGTAGCTTTGGCAGACATCTTGAATTTTTTATTCATCCATCCATCCATCCATCTTCTTCCGCTTATCCGGGGTCGGGTCGCGGGGGTAGCAGCCTAAGTAGGGAGGCCCAGACTTCCCTCTCCCCAGCCACTTGGAGCAGCTCCTCTGGGGGAATCCCAAGGCGTTCCCAGGCCAGCCGAGAAACATAGTCCCTCCAGCGTATCCTGGGTCTTCCTCTGGGTCTCCTCCCGGTGGGACATGCCCGGAACACCTCACCAGGGAGGCGTCCAGGAGGCATCCTAACCAGATGCCCGAGCCACCTCAACTGGCTCCTCTCGATGTGGAGAAGCAGCGGCTCTACTCCGAGTCCCTCCCGGATGACTGAGCTTCTCACCCTATCTCTAAGGGAGAGTCCAGCCACCCTGCGGAGAAAACTCATTTCAGCCGCTTGTATCCGAGATCTTGTTCTTTCGGTCATAACCCAAAGCTCATTTATTCACTTCAATTAAATTCAAAAATACTTTATTAATTCCAAATGGAAATTAAGTTTTGTCATAGCTCATCATCCTGGTTTCATTCAAGAGTTGTTAGATACTGATAGCTGTGGGCAGGACGGATGATCTCCTGCAGTGAATCTGAAGCATCTGGCCACAGATACTGGTCCGTTCACCCGAACTGACAAGTATTGTATTCAACAAGATTGAATTAGTTGAAAACATAGGTGTAGTCTATGTGATACTTGGGTATACGGAGTATATCCACTAGAAAAGATCAAGAATTTCAGTATACCCACTTAAAAGTGCTCAGTGATACATGACATATCATGAGGCGCGTGTCCTTGATACTTTAAATGCTTTTGTAACAATCTATCGGTATGCAGCATTTGCTTTGATACTGTTTTATAAATTCTATAACATGTTTTAATACAAAGTCAACTGTTGTATAAAGTTTGTTGTTCGTTAATGCTAAAAAAGCAACAGAGAAATTTGGAAATGTTCAATATGCTTAAAAATCAAAATAAATTGACAATTACATTGTACTAACCAGTGTACTTTGGTTTCTAAACACAGTACACCCACTACAAGAATGTAGACTACACCACTGAAAAGTAGCCAAAATGCTGAAATAAATAAACAAACAAAATGTAGCTAAAGAGGAAAATAAAAAAAGGAAATTTGTAGAAAGAAGACAAAAGAAGCTTAAAGGAGATTAAAAAGCTGAACGTGGCAGAAAGGAGCTGAAGAAAAACCTGAAACGAGCAGTAAAAGGTAAACTGAAAGGTACATTTCAAAAACTGACAGCCACAGCAGGAACGTCCTGAACGTTTCGAGACGTCATTTGTTCCAGTAGCTCAAAATCTGCGGCGCGAGTTCGAGCGGAAGAAAACGAGAAGTCGACGGTCAGGTGTGGTTTCTGTCCGCAGGTGTGACTCCACCTGAGAGCAACCCCAGGGAGAACCTGATGGTGGTTCAGCTCAGAGACGGCTCCACGCTCAACCTGTGTGCCAACAGTGAAGACGAAGCTCTGTAGGTGACCGCCCATCCACCGCGTCTGGTTTCCTGTCTACAGAACCTCATGCGTGTTTGTTCCCTTTCAGAGCGTGGAAGCTGACTCTGCTGGAGGCCAGGAGGAACCCGGTGAGTGCGGATCCGCAACAACGTCGACTCGTTCCCGCTCGGGGATTAAACCAGCGTTCTCCTCTTGCAGCAGGTGTTCCTGTACGACCCGTATGACGACTCCTACCAGGCCGTCCCCCTGAACAGCCACCACACCGTCTACATCACACCCGGAGCCGGACCAGGTGTGTTCTCTCCTGGAAGCGCATTTAAGAGCCACAGCCCACACGAGCCGAAGCACATGTGCAGCATGTGAACATACACATTTAGCCTTTGCTGTCTCTTTTCTCACATTTCTACGGTGGCCTAGAGGTGTACGTAAATGAACAACATTTGAAAAAAACGGAATAACATTAAGCCAAACCGGAAGTGGTGGGGTTTTGAGTATGTGGGGGTGTGTGTGTATGTGTGTGTGTGAGTTTGCTTTATTTACTTTAGTAACAACATAAAACAGAACAACGCACAGTAGAATCATTCCTACTACCATATTTTTGGACTATAAGGCACACTTAAAATCCGTAACATCTTTTCACCCATCGACAGTGAGTCTTATAATCCAGTGCAAATTATGAATTAATTCTAGTTGTGCTTACTGACCTCAAACTGATTTTATGTGGTGCACGGTGCTCAACAATCTGTCAAAATGAACTTATTTCACTTATTGTGCCTTATAATCCAGTGCACCTTATAGTCAAAAAAATACGGTATTCTATGCCTTTTGTGTTCCCACGCCATATTTTGTTTAAAGGTGGGCTAATATTTATTTTATTAATCTCATCTTATATGTTTGACTCACCTCTACAACAACAATATGTACAGTACACAAGATTAATTTATTTAAAATATTTCAGTCTACTTTTAAAAGAAACTTGGGTTTACTGCCATGTTTCATGCTTTCTGATATTAAGTTACAATTCTAAGTAATAAAAATGTAATTTTTAAAATACTTTTTAATAGTACTTTGTACTATTTATAATATTTATCATCCAATGAGTTTTATGATTAAATTATAAAAATTTAAAAAAGGAGTCTCTGAGTCAGCTGTCCTTCCTGTTACTCTAAAATACCTGTCACCCCCAGTTTGGCTTAATGTAATTCAGTTTTTTCCGATGTAGTTCATTTACACCTCAGGGCCACCGTCCATTTCCTCTTGAAAAACCTGCTCCCAGCGTGAGTCACTAACGTAGAACAGTCGATGTGGCACTAATTGTTCTCACCACGAGGCAGGGAGAATCCAGAGGGAATCAGACTGATCCATGTTTTGTTGCATTTGTGCTCAACAATTTTAGCTAACAACAGCTGCTACAGTTTGAAGCACACACACCCAAGTAATGAGCTGAACAGCGCTGAACGAGTGTGAGTAAACAACAGAAGACACGTCAGGTTTGTGGCAGTCGGACGCTGAAGTCCTCGAGCAAGTATCGACTGAAGTGGAAGTAGAAGTTAAAACCTGCCCAACTGTTTGAAGTCTTTCAGAAACTTCTTCTCGTTTCTTGTTTAATAAAACGCCGAGACGAGCGACTAAATGAGTTTCCTCTGCAGGGTGGCTGCACTCTTAGAGAGTGGGTGAGAAGATCAGTCCCCCAGGAGAGACTCGGATTAGAGCGGCTGCTCCTCCACATCGAGAGGAGCCAGCTGAGGTGGTTCAGGCATCTGATAGGATGCCCCCCACCCTGGATGCCTCACTAGGGAGGTGATCTGGGCATGTCAGACTGGGAGGAGACCCTGGGGAAGACCCAGGACATGCTGGAGAGACCATGACTCTTGGCTGGTCTGGGAACGCCTTGGATAGAGGGACTGGAAGAGATGTCTGGACCTCCATGCTGAGGCTGCCCCCACCCCCGACCCGACAGATGGATGATTGGAATACATTATATAATACATGGGGGAGTGGTGGAGCAGAGGTTAGAGACGGTGGGCCTGTGATCGGAAGATCGCCGGTTCAAGCCCCGGTACCAACAACATCAAAATGTGGGTGGAAAAGGTGAAACACCCACACCTGCCTCCACCCTCATTCGCCCCACTCTGGACCCCTGAGCAAGGCCCTTAACTCCCACCATCTGCTCCCTAAAAACAGGTCTCTCTTGAGTTCTCGTGGCTCAATGAAAATGAAAAAAAAAAAGATACAATACCATATACCAGTGTTTCCCCAACCATTCTATAAGCTGGGCGCACCACACTGCCTACCAAACCGAATGCCCCCCAACCCCCACTACACACACACCTTTTTGACAACTGCTGGCACCGATGTAGTGCTAAGCTAGCAGCGTGCAATACAGACGCGTTAGCTAAAAAGCTAGAGATAGCGCTCTGATTCCCTCATGTCCCCCCACCCCCCATCGAGAAAAATCACGGAAGAGATGAGCGCCCTGCCAAGGCAAGTCAATGCAATATGATAAGTCATAATACAATTCAACACAGTGTGATACACTACGGTACTTTATGCTATGATACAATACGACATAATTTAATATAACAACATATTGCAGTGCAGTACACGATGTCTTTATTGTCCTCTTGGGGAATTTAGTTTTGAACTTTGTGCTCTCATTTGCTGCATGAAGAAAAAAAATCCACAAGTTTAATAAAAATACAGTATGCATCATTACAAACACGAGCCAGCAGTACGATGTAATGTACAATACTCGTTTTAAAAGATATCTTGATAAACGCAAAGGAATTGACCTCTATTGGCCACCTTAAATTTTGTATGGGGTCCGACAGGCGTTTTGATTGAGAAAAACAACTTATTTGTTTGCAAACTACATCGCCACAAAACATCAGTAAAAGTTCTAGTACACATCACGGCGCCAAGCTGGTCGTTTTTACAAAACATTTGTGGGGCTACACGTTGCGGTTTGGACCACATTAAAGTTGACGGAAAGTACGATATAAAGTTAAGAAACCCGTGTTATTCAATTCAATTCAAAAATACTTTTTTAATCTGGAAACTAAATGTTGTCGTAGCTCATCCTGGTTTCGTTCAAGAGTTGTTAGATGCTGATAGTTGTGGGCAGAGCCTAGCCTGGTTAAAACCACACCCTGTCCTTCACTTCGCTTCAGACTAGGGTCTGGCATTCCTCCCATTGAAAACGATTTCTCCTGGAGATTTTTGAATGGACCAATCAGAGAACAGAAGGCGGAGTTTTGTTAGTTTAGCCTGGCGAGGTCCAGGCTATCAGATAAATTGCTCAGAAACCACTCGGTGGATATTTTTTCTGCCACCAGTGTGTAATTATATGGCTCTAATTTACTGACTGTTGGCCTAGATAAAACATTTGAGATAAAATTCGATTTTTTATCATTTATTTTCGTAGCGCACCCGAGGCTGTTTGGAAAATGTCAAACCGAAACTATTTAAATCCAGCAGATTTGACCATTTCGTGAATTGATTTAGGAACTGTTAAGCTCAGGAACACTTCTGATATAACGTCAGCTAAGAAATATATTTTTTATCAGCAGAGAAATAATAGTTTTTTACCTTGTTTTGATGAAAATTCCTTCGTGGCGGCAGCCATTTTGAATGACGACGTCAGTCGACATCGTTCAAAACTCCGCCTTCTGCTCTCTGATTGCTCAGGAACACTTCTGATATAACGTCAGCTAAGAAATATATTTTTCTCAGCAGAGAAATAATAGTTTTTTACCTTGTTTTATTGAAAATTCCTTCGTGGCGGCAGCCATTTTGAATGACGACGTCAGTCGACGTCGTTCAAAACTCCGCCTTCTGTTCTCTGATTGGTCCGAACAAAAATCTACCGGAGAAATCCTTGTGGATGGGGGAAGTCCCAGACTGTGAAGTGAAGGGAAATGAGAATTGAGCGGAGCTGTGCAGGAAGGCGAGGGCCAGGCTAGGCAGAGCCATATAAAGTGAGAGTTGCGACACTCCCATAGAGTTCCATTGTAGAATGGAATGCGGAAGTCACGTGGGTCATGGAGGGGGCGATTTGTTCCATGGCTCTGGGTAAGTCTGAAGCTGCCTGCAGTAGCGCTCCGTCGCCGCCAGAGGGCGCAGCTCCACAAGGTTTCCATAGCCGTTGTTTGGAACGATTGACCGCCTGTCGGTGAGATCAAAGGGTGTCGGAACTCTCACTTTATATGGCTCTGGTTGTGGGCAGGAAGGATCTCCTGCAGTGAGTCAGACGACTCTGGCCACAGATACCGATCTGTCCATCCAGCTTGCTGTTAGATCCGATGGGTCTTTTGGTCCTCCTGGGGAGCAGGACTGCCCAAATGCCAGGCAGAATTCCTCGCTGAGCGATGGTCACTCCTCCCAACAGCGTGCCGAGCTCTTCGTCACCACATACAGACAGCTGAAGGTGCCGGGGGATGATCCCGGTCCTCCCGATGTCACGAGCAGACTTTCCCACCAGCTCCAGGATCTCTGCGGTCAGGTACTGGAGCACCAGTGGTGTAGTCTACATTTTTGTAGTGGGTATACCGTGCTTAGAAACCAAAGTACACTGGTTAGTAAAGTGTAACCGTCAATTTATTTTGATTTTAAGCATATTGAACAGTTCCAAATTTCTCTGATGCTTATATTTGAATAAATGAACAACAAACTTTGTACAACAGCTGGCTTTGTATTAAAAACATGTTATATAATTTATAAAACAGTATCAAAGAAAAGCACTGCACACCAATAGATTGTTACAGAAGTGTTTAACTGTCGTTTAACGTATCAATGACATGTACCTAATGGTATGTCATGTACCATTGCACTTTTAAGTGGGTATACTGAAATTCTTAAGTTTTTCTAGTGGGTATACTCCATATACCCGAGTATCACGTAGACTACACCACTGTGGAGCACCTTTGCCAGCGTTGACGGGAATTCGTCCACGGCACCTCCTTTTCAACTCATTTGGGATTTGGAGCTGTAGTTGAGGTATTTGAGCTTTTGAGATAATCAGCTGCTCCTGGTTGTTAAAAAAAACACCATGTTGCCATGGTTACGCATAATAACAAATGCCCAAAAGTAAAAAGCTTTCAGTAAAAAATCCTTCCAGTTGCACAGCATCTGATACCAGAGGAAACGATCATCTGAAAAAGTGATTTACATCGAGAAAAAAAGAGGATTTAATGTTATAAGTAAATGTACGTTATCAGAATCAGAATATCTTTATTGACATTGCACCAAGGTACAACGGGAATATGTACTCACAGTCGTCCAAAAGAAGGACTAAGTGTACGAAGCTGCAGCTGGTTATCAGCTCGGCCATCTCATTCCTTATCAGAATAATAATCTTAGATATGAAAAGGGGAGAAGAATGAGGGTAGATAGTGGTATTACAAAAAAGATCTTTCACATCTTGTCTATTAGGACACGATATGAGACATCAAAAAACTCTACCAGCAAGCACAGTTAAGACAATTACATATGCATTTGAGGTCCAGGCGGTGAGATTTAGTCCATGAGCCCTTTTCAGAGCAGCCCCAGTTCTGATGATGTTTCCAGCCTGCAGTTCTGATAAGCACTCACAGAAAGCTCTACGGGAAGGGTGGGGGATAGATGCAGTTGTTGTCCTCGGTTACTCATGACCCAGGAGAAATTTGATAGTCAGCCCATTTCCAAGGCTGTTTGGGGAGTCAGATTCAGATAAACTTGATTGTTGATTTTTCTTCAAGCAGACAGTTTACTTTTCCTGCAGCCTTGAGAGTCCATCTGGACGATCCAAATCTAATACGGTTCAAATTATGTGGCCACACACCGATGGAATGTACCTGTGTAAAAATCCCCCGAGATCTGATCCATTCTGCCCAAGGCAACTGAGTTTGGGTACACAGGCAAGAACCAAGTGGATAATAATAGGTGCTGCCTTAGGCCGTCTGTACTACAATGCTCATTTGAAAGATTTTGTGATATACAAGTAAAACACAAAGGTACTTGACTTCTATTTTTTTTTTTTTTACTTCTTATTTTATTTAAATATAAATGTTCCTTTTCACTGCACAACATTCAGAGTTTATCGTTTGTCTTGACAGTCTCAAGTACTGGTCAGAAGTCCATTTTGTTCGGTGTCAATGTACGCTGGTAGAAACTCAGCAATCATCTACAAATAATAAAGTAGCAAAATTATTGTTTTTAGATATTAAGTGAACAGCAGCTCTCATATTTTGGCCACGTGATGCGCGCTAATTCTTTATGGTGTAGTCACACCGAGCAGCTTTTCAACCTCCAAAAAGCTCCTCACGCACGCAAGTGGACGCACTTGGTGTCCAGACCTACTTGGACCAGAACGCCAGAACGTGAAACAGCTGCTGGGTGTGTGGGAGGAGCTTACCGGTATACAGAGTCCTGCGCACTCCGCCAGGCGAGGAGCTTTTTATTTCCGTCTCTGTTGAGCAGACTTGACTGGTCGTGAAGGACTTGTCGCGAACACACAGCTACAATGAGTTTCTCTTCCATAGTACACGACCTCGCGGGTCTTTTCTGTGTCCCACAAACAATACGTCACATAGTGCGCGCGCACCCTCGTTTCCGCGTCACATAGGGGGACTCTCCCCGTCTCTTCTCCTCCTCTCTTCTCCCCCTCTCTTCTCCACCCGACTCTCCCTGATTGGTTGACACACCAACCAATCAGGGAGAGTTGAGCGGCGTTTGAAAGTTTGAACCGCGAAATCTTCAGCATGTTGAATGCGCGGTTTGGAGGCTGAAGCCGGTTCACGTGCACGGAAAAACGCTTCCCAGCACGCTCAACACGCACGCGACGTGACGCCCGACGCCAAGACGTGGCTGGAAGCGCGTCCCCCATTGACTTTACATGTAAACTGGACGCTCCTGCTGCCGAAACGCTGCTCGGTGTGACTACACCATTAGAAACGTCAATGATGCTTCCACTTCCACTGAAAAGTCAGTGGAAAAAAGAAGACAAGGCCGCCAAAGAACAAGATGGCTCGACGCAATCATGACAACAATGAATTTGCCAATTGTGGAATTGAAAGAATTGGTGAAAGACAGGAAGGCGTGGAGTACGAAGATTCATAAAATGACCGAAAGTCGGATGCGACAGATCGGATAATCATCATCATCATCATTAAGTGAACAAATGGATTCTCAAATAAGGGTTTTAATCGTTTTATAAATGAGCAGTTCAGGACTGAAGACCGTTTCATTCCATTCTGCTTCAAAACATTTTAAACACATACATCAGCCTCTGTCGTGTTGAGCTTTTTAAATTATATGAAAAACTTTTCAACAACAAAATGTAAATCTTTTTATAACGACCTCTAGGACGTATCTAAAATTAATTAACTTCCTAAATTTAACTCGCAGGGGTTAAAATATGAACTATAAGCCATGTTAAAACGTTTGTTTTACACTTGTTTTATTTATTTATGTTGCCAGAAAGCCAGCACGCAACACCTCCACTCCATTTTTATACTTCAAACACAAACGTAACCTCTGTGCAGCTGTTTTCTGCAACACAACAGCTGTGCGACTCATGCGGGTCAGAAAGGTGGAAAGTGGAGGGGTTACTCCATCAAAGTTCCTGATCAGAGCACGATCCAAGTCCATCCTACATTTTCATTTGGCAACACCACAGCCCAGGCATTAAATATAAATGTGCCCCCACCCCCGTTGTTTTGTTCCAGGAACCCACCATGTGGTCGTTCAAAGGGATCCCTTTGATGGAGTTGCAGAAAGCGTTGCTCTGGGATTACTGGCAGGCGTGGCGGCGGGAGCGGCCATGCGCTCCTTCCTCTGGATGCCCTTCTTCTTCTTCTGCTGACGTCACGGCCGCCGCCACATCGGACAGCTGGACGCTCAGCGAGCGAGAAGCCGCTTCATCTTTTTTTATTTGTTTGCTTTGGTTGAGCTGCTTCATATGTTTATACCACTCTTTAATGGACGTTTACAGCAAAACATCTTTTTTTTCTCTGTAGGATCATAAAGGGAATTATTTAAATTAGAAATTAAAACATATTTTGCTCTTAAATGACTTTGTTTTGTGTTAAGCAGCAGAAAAAATAACCATGTTGACTATACTAACCTAAGCCCCACTGTGGAGACATGCACTAGGCTCAGTGGGGGGGTCAAAGTTGGCTTTGGGCTTTAAGATGAAAAAGAAAGTTCTGAGGATGAGGAGTGTGTAATGTGGTTGTCAGAGTGAAGCAAACCAAAGTGGACCATGAAGACATATTGTAAAAAAACTGATTCTGGATTAAATGATCAGCCGAACCGTCGCGAGCCGAATAAATCCTGCATCAGGTCGAAATTGCTCAGGGGGGGCGACAGTTCCTGAAAGACTCCAGCTCAGGGGCTGAAAATCCAGCTGGTATCGTCATTACATACATTTTATTTACAATTTAAAATTAAAAAAAGCTAAGTCTGCTCCTCTGGACATTCAAAAAACAAAACAAAACAAAACAAAAAATTTGTAGTTCAGTACTATAGTTTTGTTTTGTTTTTTGAATGTCCAGAGGACCAGACTTAGCTTTATTAGATTTTTCTACCTGGATTATTGACCATGCATCAGGGTAATTTAAAATCTAGTTTTATATTAAATGAACCCGTTGGCATGTGGACTGAGTTGTAAAATCCAGTCAGATTATCTACATTTGTCATTTCTGACGTTTTAAATGTTTCTCTCACAGATTTT
Organism: Garcialebias charrua; assembly: GCA_038048925.1. NCBI lineage: Eukaryota > Metazoa > Chordata > Actinopteri > Cyprinodontiformes > Rivulidae > Garcialebias > Garcialebias charrua. The sequence continues at coordinate 18,862 of JBBPBX010013386.1, forward strand.
TGATCAAATCCATTTTTGTTTTAAATTAACTCATCAGTGGGCCGGACCGAGCTCACTTGCGGCCCAGATGTGGCCCCTGGGCCACCACTTGAATAGCCCTGAATATTATTTTAAAATTTTCTACAGTACTTTGCGCATAGTTTGTGCTATTTTAGCCATTACATCAAAACATTCAGCTCATTCAGGAGGTGGGCGCTGTGACTTCTGGTTTAAGTAACTTTTATATTTTTCAAGATATTTCAGTTTATTTACAAACATTTTACCCATCAAAAATACATTGTGATATCTTCAGCTATTTCAAAAACATTGTCCTGAAGTCACTGGCTTTATTTAGTCTTTTTTTAAGCTTTTAGCTACTTTCTGTTTTTAACTACTTTCCCATTATATTAGCCTTAGCTAAACTTTTGCTACATTTAATTTTCAGCTACCGTTAGCTTTTAGCCAGCCTTGCCTGATTTTTATATAGCCTTTGATACTTTTCGCATTTAGCTAATTTATATGTATCTTTAACCCACTAATTTCTAACTAGTTTTTAACTAGCATTTTGCTTCTAGCTAAATATTTTGCTGCTTTTAGCTAAACTTTTGCCATTTAGGTTTTAGCTACAAATTGACTAATTTGGACCTTTAACTTTTATATAACCTATATATTGAGACATTGGGCTAACCTTTTGTTTCTTTTGGCTTTTAGACCTTTGCATTTTTTTTAGATCTCATTTTACCACTTTGATTCTTTCAGCTCGTGTTGTTTATTTGAGCTTTTAGCTAGTGTTATGATTAGCTTTTAGCTAGTATTGTTTATTTTAGCTTTTAGCTAGTGTTTTGATTAGTTTAGCTTTTAGCTAGTCTTGTTTATTTTAGTTTTTAGCTAGTGTGTTGATTAGTTTAGCTTTTAGGTGGCATTTTGATTAGTTTAGCTTTTAGGTGGCATTTTGATTAGTTTATAGCTTTTAGCCATTGTTTTAATTAATTTAGCTTTTAGCTAGCATTTTCATTAGTTTAGCTTTTAGCTAGTGTTTTGATTAGTTTAGCTTTTAGCTAGGGTTTTAATTAATTTAGCTTTTAGCTAGTGTTTTGATTTGTTTAGCTTTTAGCTTGTTTTGTTTATTTTAGCTTTTAGCTAGTGTTTGGAGTAGTTTAGCTTTTAGCTAATATTGTTTATTTTAGCTTTTAGCTAGTGTTTTGATTAGTTTAGCTTTTAGGTGGCATTTTGATTAGTTTAGCTTTTAGCTAGTATTGTTTATTTTAGCTTTTAGCTAGTGTTTTGATTAGTTTAGCTTTTAGGTGGCATTTTGATTTGTTTAGCTTTTAGCTAGTGTTTTGACTTGTTTAGCTTTCAGCTAGGGTTTTAATTAATTTTGCTTTTAGTTAGCGTTTTTGATTTGTTTAGGTTTTAACTAGCATTTTATTTTAGCTTTTAGCTATTGTTTTAATTAATTTAGCTTTTAGCTAGTGTTTTGATTAGTTTAGCTTTTAGCTAGGGTTTTAATTAATTTAGCTTTTAGCTAGTGTTTTGATTTGTTTAGCTTTTACAGTGTAGTTGGCGTTTTGATTTGTTTAGCTTTTAGCTTGCTTTGTATAGTGTTTGGATTAGTTTAGCTTTTAGCTAGTATTGTTTATTTTAGCTTTTAGCTAGTGTTTTGATTAGTTTAGAATTTAGCTAGTGTTTTGATTATTTTAGCTTTTGGGTGGCATTTTGATTAGTTTAGCTTTTAGCTAGTATTGTTTATTTTAGATTTTAGCTGGTGTTTTGATTACCGGTAGTTTAGCTTTTAGGTGGCGTTTTGATTTGTTTAGCTTTTAGCTAGTATTTTGATTAGTTTAGCTTTTAGCTAGTGTTTTAATTAATTTAGCTTTTAGCTAGTGTTTTGATTTGTTTAGCTTCGACAAGTCTGGTTGAGTTTCTTCAGTAGTTTCAGCAGCCAGTCCGGACTCAGAAAATGCAAATTTTCTAGTTTTATTTAGGATTAAAAATTCCCCACGTTTATGATCTGAATGAAATTAGTTTAAAAATATTTATTCACCTTTTTTAATCAGAGTAAAATGACCTGAACATACAAAGACATAAATTGTGTAATTAAACAATTCATATTGCATCAGTGCAGTTAGACACAAGAGGAAAACCAAAACATCTGCTGACATCCCAAGAACATAAAAAACACCGGACCCCCCCATAAAAAAGGCAACATGAGGGGGTCTCGGAACCAAAACTTACTGCGAACATCACGGAAACAAAGTTTTTTCACAAAAATAACCATGATTCCCATTCCATGAGAGAAAATTAATGATAGATACCAGCTTCTGACTGTGGTTATTTCATATTTTGTTTAAATTTTATCCAATTTATTTATCAAATAACCAACACTATTGAAATTATTTGATGATAAATGATAAATGCTGCCACGCTGCTACCAATTAAAATTTTTGATTTGACAGTACTGTTAGTGTTCCCTCTCAGCTACCACTTTACCAAACTTAGTCCATCTTTCGGACAACTGCGTACATATTCCCGTTGTACCTTGGTTCAATGTCAATAAAGATTATTCTGATTCTGAACTTCAGCTCAATACAGCTAAAAAATCCCAATGAGTTATAGTCATTTTTTTCCTTTTAAGCTATGGTGGCCATCTTGGATCTATGATTTGGATTCAATATGTGATGGGGAATGTTTTCAGCCATAACCACACCTAATGTCAACTTTATATGTGCAAAAATAGCCGAGTTGAAGACATTTAAATGTAGATTTGGCAACCATATTGAATTTTTTATGGGCTCCGACAGGCGTTTTGAATGAGAAAGGTGGATAATGATAGGTGCTGCCTTAGGCAGTCCCCAATAACAGAACTAATGGAACTATAATGACAGGGTTACAACACCCACCCCCAGGCATTTATTTAGTTTTTTACAAAAGTTAAACATTTATGCTGAACGAGTTTTATTTTTGCTACTTTGTAACCTTAGAAAACGTCATTGTGAGTCTCTGTGAAGTTTTAAAGCTATGCAGGTTAAAATGGAAAAAATATACTGTATTCATAAAAAACACATTTAAAATGTTGATAAGAGCCTTCCATCTGCTTTATTGTAACTAAACCTGTGATGTTTCTTTACCTGAAAGTCTTTCTGCTGAGCAGAAGTTTATTTTAAGGGTTAGGACGTTCATTTCTTTTTCCTCTCTGTAACAGAGAGTAAGTGCACACTTGGCATGGCTGCTAAAGATGTAGCCCCGTTTTAAAACTTTTCTTTATCCAGTCATGTAGCAGCTCCATTTTTCTATAGCTCCTCGAGTCTCTGCATCAATGACCCGAATGCTTTTTTGCCACAAGACGGACGAATGAAAACATGTTATGAAATTAAAATCTCATATTAGGCAAATCTGGGCAAATTTTGGGACAAATTGTCTCTATGAAAGTAGCAATCACCTCCTGTAATTAATCCTAACCTCTTTACTCCTCCTTAGAAGTGGCTCCTCTTTGAGCGTGTCTGTTCAACTTGTCGTTCACCAACTTTCCTTCCGCTTGAAGTTTCCGGATCAGATCGAGGGGGCCTTTCCCCATCAGAGCTGACGGGTGTCTGTAGGAACCCCCCAGCCGGTCCCACAGCGTGAAGTACTGTCCGTAGTTGACGTCAAAGAAGAGGTGGTGATCGGTGTGGTGAGCCGCACCGTTGACGACACTCGTCAGGGCGCTGGGAACACGGTAGTCGCCGTCGTGGATGGAGATGGTCCAGATGTTGACGAAAACGTAAAGAGCCAAGTAGAGTGCCTTGTGGAGGGGGAAGAAGAAGGGGTAGATGTGGTACGGGAGGCCCTGCAGGAAACCGTCGACTGGGTGAAAAGCATGGCTGGCGAAGGGAGTGGCAATTTTCCATACATGGTGGGGTTTGTGAAACACCTGTCAGGGGCGAGAAGATCAGTTTATCTTGAATTTAATACAATTTACTTGCATTTATTATAAAGTTTTACTCCATCAGAAAAATACCGTATTTTTCACCATATAAGTTGCACCTTTTTGCATGAATTTGCAAGTCCTGCGACTTATACACCGTAGCGACTGACATATGTATTTTCCCATATTTATAACTCAATTTTTGGCTGAGATCCGACAGTTTCATTAATTCCGACATGTAAAATATTGAACACTACCATTTTCAGCCACTAGAGGGTGCTTGAACAATATGGCAAGCCAAGCGTCTCATTATTAGGTAAAGTGGCTATTAATGAGACACTTGACTTGCCATACAAAGCCACCTTTGTCTCGCACCAGAACTCCTGGAGCAAACGTCAAATCAGCTGCATTTCGCCATGCCGTCCAGGCGAAATGCAGCTGATTTGACCATTAAAGTTATTTTATTAAGGAAATGTTAGAGACACATCTTTGCTATAATTTCAAGCAAACAGATAATTGTCTTTAAGTGTTAATCTTGTTAAATTCATGTTAAAGTCCTCCCATGAACTTTCCCACGCCCGCCATTTGGCAGCCAGTCGATTTTTGGCACAACATAGGCCCACGTTTTCGGGTGGTCAGCAGTGACGCATAATAGATGTGACTTATACAGTGAAGCAATTTGTTTAATTTTTTTCCACTTTATTAGACATTTTTGGAAAGATGCGACTTATACGGCGGCAAGTACGGTACAGGAAAAACACAATTATCCGTGATAGAAGTCATCACAACTGTTTTATTGTGTGAATGTTTATAAATCATTTGTGCTGGTGAGATCCACTTTTCTTCCGTTTTTCAGAACCAGATAAAACCGGCTGGTTTAATGTAGCAGTGCTATCTCACAGCCTCTCAGGGGACAAACCTAGAAACCACAACATATGAAGGAATACCACCACACTGTGTCCTGCAGGCTGTGTTGGACCACACTTTCAGATAATTACAGCTTTCTAAATCAGTAAACCGGTTGATTCTTTTGGACTGGACTGCAGACGATGGTCCGTACAGCAGGAATGAGCGTGAGCTGCCAGATGTCTTGCGGGCAGGTAAAAAGAGAAAATCGATCATTCTTATTTGTTTTTTGTCTGCAAGTTGCTTATGTCTGTTTCAGAGTCTCCATGAGAGACCTTTAAGTCAATAAATGTGTGAATCTGGAAAAACAAATGTCAACAAGGGCCAACTTTTGAAACCCAGAGTGCAACCAAATGCAAATCTTTAATAAATCTCATCTAAAAGATGAAAGACACCGAGGAGCTTTGTCTCATATTTTCTTAATAGTTTCTCAAATTAGTTTCTGCAAGAGAAAAATGTGAGCAGAGTGGAAAAACTGTGCGAGAAGGTGGCATCTATACCGTGACCAGTTGAAGACAACAAGAATACAATTTACAGACCATTATACACCGACCGACTAACTGTTAGCAATGTACATATAACAACGACCCGGGCAAGCTATGGGGCAGCTGTGGCTGAGTGGTTGGAGCAGTCGTTCTCCAGTGGGGAGTTTGCGGGTTCAATTCCACCAGCAGTCACATGTTGAAGTGTCCCTGGGCAAGACACTGAACCCCTCATTGCCTCTGACGTGTGTCCCATCAGTGTATGAATGTGATAAAACTCTGATTGGCCTCTACAGATTCAGATGAGTCTTTGTAGCGCTGTAGTAGAGCGCTGTATGAATGTGTGTGTGTGTGGAGGTAAATGAGGACACAGCTGGTGCAGTAAAGCACTTTGAGTATCTTGATTAGATAGAAACAGAGTTGCATTCGGGCCCAAAAATCCGACCCGACCCGGCCCCAGTCTGTAGCCATCATTTCCGAACCCCACCTGACCCAACGGATTAACAGTAATTACAGGTCCGAACTCAAACCCCCCCGACATTTTTAATTAAGCTTTGACTGCTTATACAGTTATTAATAGGGGTGTAACGGTACGCTAAAATCCCATTTCGGTTCAATTCAGTTTCAAGGAGGGCTCGGTTCGATTTATTTTCGGTACAAAAAAAAAAAAAGACAAAATAAAGACTTACAAAATGTTTATTTTGAAAATATGCCAAAAATACGTTTGTATAAAAATAAATAAAAGTGACCCATTTGGATGATATTTTAAATAAACAGCACTCTTTATAATAAATAAACTATACTAACAATTATAAAAATCTTAATAAATACAATAACAGCCAGATCAATAAGCAGCAACAGACTGTTTACAATCTAACTACAGTAATCAAGTTTTAAGTTTTTGTCCAAAAAGACCAACTTGTCCACATTTTCTGCTAAAAGCACAGATCTAGTTGCAGTGAATATCTCCAGTGGTGGAGAAAATCATCTCAATAACAACAGTAGCAGCAGTGTGTCTGTATTTGTCCTCATTACTCACAACAACCTCTTCTTGGACCTGCTCCCCCAAGTGGGACAGGTCCTGGAAAACTTCAGAGTTCAGTCATCACACACTTCTTAGCTGCAGGTGATGTGGTGGATGTCCCTGAAGAGGAAGAAGTAAACTGCTATTTCTGCCCCAGACTATAAAATAAAACACAAAGAGGTAAAAAAAAAAAAAAGTTAATAAGATTATGATTTTAAATAAAAAAGATTAATTAGATAATAATAATAATAAAATAACAATACCTCTTCTTGAACGGTTGTTAAGAGGTGGTTGAATCTCTCGGTCATCTTCAGAGCTTTAATCTGCTCCAGGGCTTGTTGACAATATCAGTTTGAACTTTTTCATAAAGTTCTGAACTTTTTGGCTGAAGTGTTGATGTGATGGATGTTTAAATGCAGCTGCTGTTAGCGGTCTTTCTGCAACAAGCTGCTTTTCTTCGTTCACGTTCGGATGGCGTAGTTTCAAACTCCTTAACGTTAGACGTTTGCTGCTGCAGATCCAGTCTTGTGAAACAACATGCACACAGCATTGGATGTGCGCTCGTCTTTTAACAAGAAAGCCATAATGTTCCCAAACAACAAGATGCATGCTAGGCTGCTAATGATATGCGTGCTGCAAGATAATAGCGCCGTGCTGAAACGCGCCCAGGAAATTTAGTTCCGCGGTGCACATATTCTCCCGTTAATAACATTTAATAAGTGGAAAAAAAAACGAAACGGTACGCAGGTGGACCGAACGTGCCGTACCGAAACGGTTCGGTACACCCACGTGTACCGTTACATGCCTAGTTATTAACGGTCGGCAGACGCGCGCAGCTGAATAAAAGGGGCTGAAGATCGGAGCTGAGGGGGTGTTTGTTCTTTCATGGCTGTCAAAGAGCATTAAATCCCTGCTTCTGCCTGCATTCTGCATTGTTCCGACATGGACCCTGCTCTGACATGTCTGCAGGATATTTTGGGATCTCACATGCTTTGGGCCATCGGCCGCGTGCATCCGCTGAGTGCAGCGGCTGAATGAACGTCCATTTGGGCGATTGGTCGCTGTCTGGCAGTATAGTCCAATCTGACGCTTAACTGAACTTTATTTTACCTCTTTCAAGGCTGGTCAGTGTGCGGTCAAATGGTCGTGTGCGGCTGGTGATTGTATGGCAAGTCATGTTGCCATATAATTGGATGGTCAGCCACACGCGTCCGCTGACACAATCCAAAGCCAGACACCGACCCAGCCCCAAAGCCCGGGCTGGACTTCGGGCCCTGGTTAGAAGTGACAGCTCTAGATAGAAAGGATAAGTACTGTCCATGTACAAACAAAGAGCTTGTATAACATCTGACCTTGACTTGTGACCTTGACCTTATAGCTGAGGTGATGACAGGACTACGTGACACACTGTTTTGTGATTTCTTGTGGTACAAATGGTTAAGTTTCAGTACACTATCTTGAGTGGATCAGAAGTTATGGCTTAAACAAGAGAAAATTTACCAACAGACGGAGAGAGACTTACTGTATACCATAATACGTCCGTTTTCCGACTGACGTATGATAATAATAATTTAAAAAATAAGAATCTTGTGTCCTATCCTAAATATGACCCAGCCATAAAGAAAACATCTGTCACCACAACATCACAAGACATTTGCAAAATAGTTTGATGACAGTCACCATGAAAGTAATTATGTTGCGCCAGTATTGAAAGACATTCATGAGACAATTGAGAGGACATCCTTGGTGAAGTTTAACCCAAATAAGGCAAAGGGTTCCTGATACATTTGTGTCATACAAGTACAAATTCAGCGAGGCTGCAACTGAAAATCGGTGCCTTTTCTTGCAATTGATTTTTAGACGCCAACTTGTCTCCAAAATTGAGACACTGGCTTTAACAGAATATTTTATTGTTAGTTTTAGGTCTTTTGAAAGATTTACCGTAAATTCTGGAATATAGGTCGTGGTTTTTTTGCCTAATTTGCATGCCCTGCGACCTATAGAGAGGTGAGACCTGTTAATGGATTTTTCCCCCATATTTTTAGACCAATTTTTTGGCTCAGATATGACCGTTTTTCATCTTGGCAAAAAAATGGTGCAGTACCACTTTTGTCCGCTAGGGGACACTTCCAGAGAGTCCACCGACCGTTTCCAGCTCATGAGTCCGAAAAAAGCCTCCTCTGCTCGGACTGACTCTGTCGCTACCCGGCCTCCTGCTCTGGAGGGAACTACTGTTAGCTCTGTGTTTGTTAGCAGTTTGTTAACAAGATAAGTCAAGAACCACAAGACAGATTTTTATCAAACTTACAGAATGTAATCACTGTATGGACAATTACAACTGACTAGCTTTATGAGATGTTTGAGATAAAAAAAATCGATCTTTTAGCATCGTTGTTTGTTGTTAGCCATTAGCTACTGTAAACGGATACTATTTAGATAAATAACTCATGATCTACAGGACAGATTTTTATCAACCTTACAGACCGTAATTACTTGGTGGTCATTTACAAACTGTGACCTGTATGAGACATTTGAGAAAAAATTTGATTTATTTATAATTTATTTTCGCAGCGTACGCGACGGATTTGGAAGAAGTCAAAGCGAAACAATTTAAATCCAGCTGATTTGAACATTTCGTGAATTTATTAAAGGTGCAGTCTGCAGTTTCTGTAGTGCAGTCTGTAAGTTTTCTAAAAATATATTTTTAACATATTTCTTCACTTTGTCCCCCTTGCTTCTCCAGGTGTTACTAAAAGCATTTCTAAAAACCCACAGTGACCCGCCGTTAACCAGCCAATAAAAACAGAGTTTGTAACCAGCCAATAAAAACAGAGCTTGAATTTGAATTTCAGCAGAGCGAGGGGGAGCAGAGCCATATATGGCTCTGAGGGGGAGGGATCAGAATGCTTTGCCTGTTGAAAATTTTTCTAAGTGCTGCGTTCTACAGAAACTGCAGACTGCACCTTTAAGGAACATTTAAGCTCAGGAACCCTTGTGCTATAATGTTCAGCAAACGAATAATTGTTTTTACCGTGTTAATCTTGTAAAGACCTTCCATGCGCGCTCGCTCCTGTGGCAGACATTTGCAGCAGAGCTACCGGTAAACACTCGGCCCACATTTCCGGGTTGTCTCAGCGGTGACGCGTCACGTCAGCGGTGGATGGCGCGTTACGTCGGCGGTGACGTAGGTGTGATTTATATTAAGGTGCGACCCGTTTATGGATTTTTCCAATTTTTTGGCAATAATTGGACAAAGCGATTTATATTACGGTGCGACCTATAGTCCGGGAAATACAGTAGTTTGTGTTCTACTCAATTTACTTCGAGCAGTGACATAAATTTGATGAGAAGTGGCCAAAAGATTTTTAAGACCCTGCCACCAAAATGCAGCCAATAACCCAAAGATCAGAGGAGTTCACTCACCTTGTAAATAAGCTTGTGGTGCAGGAAGCGGTGAACCCAGTAGATGCACATGTCGGTGAAAAACAGGAAGGAGATCGTACTCAGGAAAATCCCCGGCCAGCCTAGAAGAACGGAGCAGGTCAGCACCAGGAGTGAGACACATTCAAGGTTTAGGATCTTATGACAAACGTATGGAAACAAGAACACAGAACAAAACAAACACCGACAGCTGGAACGGGATTTACCCAGCGAGGAGTCACCGACGCTGTCATACAACTTGCTGTGTCCTCGAACTTCAGCGAAGAACAAGGCCACTGTGGGAACACTGATCCAGGGCAGAGAGGTCATCGCATATTTGATTTCTCTCCGTACTTGATTCTGCCATGTACAAGACATTAAACACATCGTCTTAACAACGCAGTTGAAATATCACGTACCGACTGGTTGTGCACACCAGAAAGAAGTAATATGCAAAACCAGATATAAACACAAAAATATATACAATCTTAAAAGCAAACCGAGTAGACCAATTTTATGTTGCTACTAAATGACAAGAACAGCCAAACCAGTAAAGAATCGCTCTTTCGGGGATAATCACCTTGTGAGGCAGATGGCTTCATGAATAATAAATAAAAAAACACAACCCAGAGACAATTTGTCTTACACAGACACCTGTAAGCTTGTGTCCAGAGTATCGGATCAATCAGCTTTCTGTACGGTCGGCTATCGTTGGGTTTTAAAACAATCAATGATGCTGAACAGAAGCTCGCAGTGAGTCTGCGGCACCAGGAAGTATTTCCATTTCTGTGCTAAAAAACAAAAACAACCTAAAAGTTTGTTCTGCTGACTGGCAGAGTTTGTTGATCTGATTGGATGAACTTCACTTGCTTTAGACAGACAGTACAGATAAATATTTTATAGGTGCAAGTTTCCTCGTGGGTTTTGGCCTCGTTATATTCTCATAGACAACCAGAGAGCTCCTACAGATGGGGGGGTCACTAACCAAAAAAACATGCATTCTGTATTGATGTGCACCAACCAGTGTTCCTAGATCGTTTCTACTTCAAACCTTTGCTCTTCTAAACTCATCTGTTTAGATTTCTGGGACACTTTTCATGTCCATGTACACATTTAGTGTAAATTGGCAGGAAATTTTTAAAAAATTTCTAACTAAGCCTGTCACAATGAAGTTTGCTGGGCGATTAATTGTCTCAGAAAATATTTCGATAAACGATAATATTGTTTGAAATTTGACAATAATTAGTAATTAGGGCCAAATTTAAAGACTGTGTAAAGTGAATTTCAATATTTTCTTCAATAAACATAAATGTCATAATTGTAATCTTGTAAATGAGTAAAAAGTCTCAAAATTGTGTGTATAAAGATATTTCTGTTTCAGGATTTTTTAGGCGTGTTTTAAATGTGACCGAGTTTCGTCACGCGGTCTTCTTAAGTATAGCCCCACCCCCTGCAGCTCCAGCCGTATAAATTCGCCTCGGTGGAGCCGTTCACTCGCGAATCGCAGATAGCATCAGATAGCAATAGCATAGATATTTTGTTCATTGTTAGCTAGCTAATCAATTATGCCTCGTTCGTGCATCTTCCCTGGATGAGGCTAGCCTATATAAATAAAGGTTGAATGAATGTCGCAATGGTCAGGGCACCCGTACAAATCATAACGTGATTTTATACCACGTGATTTTATACTGAGTATCTGTAATGCCTGGATAGGTCAATGGAAAGAGCGTTCGCCTTCCGTCCCAAACCTTATGGGTTCAATTCCCGCATGGTACAGCTTTTTTATTTTATTTTATTCATTCCAGATTAAAAACACACAAGAAAACTATTTACAAAAACAGCGTAACTCTTGGAAAAAGTAGCTGCTGTTACAGCCAGAACTCAGATAAAAACAGAGCAGGTTTACTGGATCTCTGCTGTCTGCCTCTCCACACACAGCTCAGCTGCAGGCCGCAGTACTGCGCTGAAACCACGCCCACGCGCTGACACGCCCCCAGCGTTTCAGACCAAGGGAAAATTATGTTTTTTCATTATTTTTGAGACTTAATTTTATAAGGTAAACAATGTTTTTAATCAGTCAGATTTATATGGGTGATTACACATATTTATGCCGTGTGACAAACTAAAACCACACATTGAAATTTACTTTACACGGTCTTTAAGAAGAAATGTTTGTTCATTTGTTTGGCATGTAGTACCATATTTGACCACCGGATGGCAGTATAAGACTGAACTGAAGGATGGATAGTGAGGGAGTCAGCAGCGTGTCTTTAAGAAAAATGGGAGGGAGGCCCCTTGACGTGACATGGGCTGTCTCTCTTTCCTTTTTTTCTGGTTCTCAAAATGGCGACGCTCGGTGTGGTTTGAGCTCTTTATAATAGCATTTTTCACACAAAGCTTTTAATAAAAAAATCCATAAACAAGTTCTCAGCTTCTTTTTGCAGAGAAAAACATATTTTTACACGAAGGCACGGGTTTCAACCGTGAGTTTTGGAGCTTCAACAAGACCGCTCACGACGAGAAGGAAGTTCATCAGCGTGTCGTAACTCCATCAGTCATGACTTTCATGACTGAAAGCTGTTTCACTTCGAGGGCAGCGGGAGCTAACGTCGAACTGTGACAGGACACTCAGTCTACGAGACACGAGGACATCGACTTTGTCTCTTATCAGTGAATCTGATTTTTCCACAATGGTCTTTATCAAGACATTTATTAATTTAGTCAACTGGTCACATGTCTGATGTTGCTGAATAATCCAGGTAGATGAATCTAACAAGGTTGCGTCAGGTCGTCTGGACGGATTCTTCTTTGTTGAAACGTATCCAAAATAATTCAGTCTGAGACGGTGCAACAAACGAGTTTTAAAAGCAGCAGTGGATCAACCAGTTTGTTGGAGACAGATAAAACTAGTTGTTCACATGCAAAGGGAGGACCATCAGCATAGTTGCCAAGTCCGCTTATTATAAGCGACTTTGGGCGTGCTATTTTCCGGGGTCGCATATAATTTCTTGGGCTTGTGCCGGTTGTAAAGTCGCTTGTTTGGGCTTGTTATTCTTTGTTCTTTATTCTTTGTCTAGAGTGACAAGACCACGCTAAAATGAGGTCCAATAAGTGGGGGAAATATTGGAAAAAATATAATAAAGAATAGGAGAAAGAGTTAAAGCATGATTCAGGATAGAGATTAAAGAAATTTTTTTGTTGACTTAGCTCACTATGAGTTTGCTGTTTAATTTTTATTTAATTTTTTAATTTGTACGCATCCTTTATGATTGTCTGTTGTTTGTCGTTATCCATTGTTGTCACCACTCTTCGTTTAAAATTCAGGTCTCTCTGTTAAATGAGGATAATGGGATAAAAATGCAAAATATATTTTTATTTTTTAGAGTGGATATGTTCTTCAAAGTGTTTAGCATAATTTTGCTGTTTATATGTACCGGTAATGCCATAATAAATTTATGTTCATACTGTTTAAAAACTGCCTTTGTTTTAAACAATGTGGTGCGTCGGCAGTTGGGCTTGTTGTTGGGCTTGTGTTAAAAGAGTGAGTCGCTTGTTTGTGCTTGTTTTCATGGGGCTGGTCGCTTATTTCTGTCGCGTGATCCGGCAACACTGACCATCAGCCTAACAATGGATCGTTAGCGCCCTGATGGCCGCAGAGGGCCGAGTGATGCAGGAACACCAGGGTGGCAGCTAGCACAACATAACATCAGTATTTACTTCAGCAGAAAATCTATATTTTACTAAACTGGTCAAATTTTGTAAAATGCACCTTGTAGGATTATTATATTGAAAGCAATTGTTTCTCGATCCTGCATACGTTTACAGTAAGAATAAAGTAAAATAACTTCAGAGCTTTCATCATCGTCCATGAACATTTAAATTCAAGTTTCTGTTTGAAAAGAGGCACGGACTGTACGTAAACCAATCTCTACTAGTGAGATTTTTTTATTCAGGCTCGAAAAATGCTAAAAGAACAAACTTAGTATTCCAACAACATCATTAGTGAACGAATTAGAAGCATTTTTAATAATTAGTACAGCAAAGATGCACTAGATTTCAATCAAAGGGTGATTAACAGGCTTCTGCAGAACATGAAGATGTTTTTTTAACCATTGGTTCGAATCAGGTGTGTTGGGGCATGAAAACATGTATAACATGCAGGATAGTGGCCCTTGAGGACCACGATCTGATGCCCCTGGATCAAACCAGCAGCAAGATAAATAATTTAAAAAGACAATCCCGTTCACTTCAAATAAGAACAACCACAGATTAGTCACCATAAAAGCTGTCAGGTGTTCCTATAACCGGTCAGACCATTCAAGATCCAAAGTTCAACTGACTGCAGGTTATTTACTCAAACAGCCACTCTACTGCTGCAGGCTTTCATACCTCCAAGAAGTGTGGATGTTTCATTAGTTCATGGTCAAAGATGAAACAGTAGCTGATGGCTCCCAGGCCCAGGTACAGGACCGCAGCCCCGAGGTTTGTCAGCACCAAGAGGCTGAGAATCTGCCGCAGGGCCCCGTCCTCAGGCCACAAAGCAGGGTACACATACGGGGTGAGGACGTAATAATCAGCAACGTCCAGCACAAGGTCCATGATTAGATCTGGAAACAAAAGGACAGAATTTAAAAAGGTGTGGAACATCAGCATGCAATGTTACTTTTCAGTTTTTATGTATTAGATTCAACACCACCATCAAATTAATTGCCCTTTTTAGTCTTTTATTGACAAAAGCCACTTTGAAACTTGTTGCTTTTTCAAAAACATCATGTTTTTTTTTTCCAGTTAGTGTGCATTTTTCATAGTACTTTAATTAAATAATAGGTTTAGACAGATCTGAGTCATTTTAAATAAGCACCAGGATGCTTCAAATTTGCCTTTCTTACACTAAAATGAGAACATTCACAGTCTCATCAACCATTTTATGAGTTCCATTACAAATTTGACTGTAAAGGGAAAGTGTGAAGAACAGCACTGAACTCTTTGAACTGTGGTGCAATTAATAATAGACCTGAGGAATCTGAAGAGCGCACAGAAAACAGCCATGATTCATTTTACAGGCATTATAATCATTTAGCTTGAACTCACCGACACGAAGATTAATTTACAGAGAGTAAAACGCACGTTTTAAAACAGGTCGGCAGCTTATTTTAAACTCTGTTTACGAGGTAAATGTGGGGAAAGTGCAAAGTGAGACACCGGCGGCTAATGAGAAAAGTTAGCAAAACAAACCAGAAGATGACAATTATGAAAGATAAACGGCATTAACGGTAAAATAAGTATAACAACAACAGGCTGTAGAGAATACATACATGTCTAATGCGATCAAATAAAAAACTGGAGTCTTATTATACCGCTGACTTTAAGTTTTTAATCACTATTTTCAAAAACATAGCGGTGCTACCTACCTTTCCAGGTGGCTAGGATTCTGGTTAAATCGGAGGGGGCGTGTGCTAAACTGTAGGCAGACGAACGACCAATCAACACGGCGGTAGCGTACACGTCACAGAAATTTAGTCCAATCAGCGTTGGGCTCCTCAACACGGCAGCTTTGTTTTGATTTCTGATTGGCCAGCTGCAGAATCTGATCATGGCGTTACAGAGATACTGGGGAAATGCGGAGGGACTTGTTTTTTTAGGCAAATTTTTTCATTCATTCAACCTTTATTTAGTCAGGACAGGTAAATCTTATTGAGTCTCTTGGCTCATTTACGAAAGCGACCTAAACTAAAGAACGATGAACAGCAATGGTAGAATTTCCTTAAACAATAAACAATAGAAAACAAAAGAGAAAAAAACAAAAGAGAGAAATACATATTTTATACAAAAAACTAGCAAAACATTATAAGGTAAACGTATAAAATCAAAGACAGGAACAAATCTGCATTGATGAGGGATTTTATTTACATCTGGCCACTTTGCTGTAGAAATAATGAGAAAAATATTAATAGCAACAATGACTTGAAACATTAACTGCTAAAATAAGAAAGCCGAGCGCTGAATAAAACTGCTCAAATTTCTCCAGCGAAACAGTAGTTAAATCTAAATTTAGCATCAACAAAAAGTAGCTAAAAGCCAAACTGAAGCTATAGCTACATTAAAAACAAATTAAGCGTTTATAGAGTTCTCAATTCATCTAAATGGAAAAATGCTAAATAAAGTGAAATACTGTACATAGAAATGTATAAAAGTAACAAAAACCAGAAGTCGCTGAACTTTCTACTTCTATAAAAAAGTTCTGATTGTGACATTTAGCTTAGCTTGAAAGAATCGTTTTGCTGATGAATTACTCAGTTACTGATTCCTTAGAATATTTTTGTTGTTGTTTGGCTTAATAATATCATATTGTGTTATTGAAGGAACCTGTCATTGTGGAATCATTTAACAATTCATTCAAGGCTCTTTATTTGTCATATGCACCACATGTACACGAAAGTGTGTGCACAGGGTCTCAGTTACATCCAACAAAAGTATAAAATGTAAAATAAAAACAGTAAGATACGAACTATAAGAAAAACTTTAACTAAAATATGCTAAGCACTAGTAGCACAAAAACAATATGCCGAACAGCAGCACGAACATGAGTCTGTGAGCAGATGAGCACGAATGAACACAGCAACACAAAACAGATCAGCAGCAACATGAAACAGATCAGCAGCAACAAGAAACAGATCAGCAGCAACATGAAACAGATCAGCAGCAACATGAAACAGATCAGCAGCAACATGGAACAGATCAGCAGCAACATGAAACAGATCAGCCGCAACATGAAACAGATCAGCAGCAACATGATGTGATATTTCACAGTGATTATTCTGGTTAGAGATTCATGAGTGTAACAGCCTCAGGGTAAAAGCTGTTCCTCATGTGCAGGAGTCTGCAACATGCAGCCCTGGAGCCACATGCGGCTCTTTGATCCCTCTGCAGCGGCTCTTTCAAGCTTTGACCAAAACTGACATAGAACTGAATTCAACATCAACTAAAAGTTTAGCAGTTTTCCTGTAATTTATTTTGCAAATACAGTATATGAATATTAGACATATTACAAGGAGTAAAACATACTCAGTTTCACTTTATGCTTTATTTCTTCAAAGGATGCGTAATTTTTTCTACAATAAAAAAAAATCACATAAGGATGCATAGTTTATTGTTTTAGTTTTTAGAAACTGGGCAAAAACTGTACTTTTTTTCCTTTATAAGAATCTCGTCTTTTATTTTGTCTTAGAGTGTAAAAATATCAATAAATGTTAAAAATCATTAGATATTTTTAGTTTTATAAAATAACCCCTACTGTCCAGAAAAGCGCCCTCCAACAAACTTAAAGTGGTCTGTGGGCCACCAGTTGAGAATCCCAGTTGAGGCAGGTGTTGTGGCTCCGAACACGTTTAATTTAGTGAACAAAGGGGCAGAAATGGCTCTTTTGATTGTAAAGGTTTCAGACCCCTGGTCTAGTGGTTCTACACTTAATGCTACTAAACCTCCTGCCTGAGAGGAACAGGGCAAAGGGTGTGTGTGCTGGGTGAGTAGGGTCCTTCTTGATGCAGGTGGCTCTCTTCCTGCATCTGGAGGTGTAGATGTCTGATGGAGGGGAGGCTGACTCCAACATCATGGCATGACAGTTAAAAATGTCTCATTTTCTTTACTGAACTATAAAGCTACTTTTATCTGTGTCTAATCGAGCAATCCTAGCAAAAACCAATGCAGACATGTTCCTGTTTTTGATTTTCTATATCTACCTTATAATCTGCCTGTTTTGCTACTTTGATATCTTTGTTTTAGCTTGTTAAAAAAATCTGTATGCCTCTCTTATGATTGTCTATTGTTTATTGTTCAAGGAAAATCTACTGTTGCTGTTGTTCATCATTCTTTAGTTTGTAGACAGGTCTCTCTTGTAAATGAGTCCTCAAGGCTCAATGAGATTAACCAGCCTAAATAAAGGTTAAATGAAAAAAACAAACAAAAAAAAAACAGGCAAATCTATTCTCCTCATTTATGTTTTTTGTGACCTCAACTTCTGCAGACGCAGAGCTTGGTTGAACTTGTGACCTGTTGAATTGTCAATTATTTCCATATTTCTTTTAAAATAAACCTCCTCAAAAGGCACTTGAGTTCAGTTCAACTCTTGAGTCCATTATTGCAGAAATTCCACCACACTGTCTGTTTTATATTAGATTATTTCTCTGAAGTTCACTTTAGATAAGATACAGTATAATCTTTTTATTTCTCCCAGACTTGGCCTCTCTCCAGCCACTAGATGTCATTATTGCTCTAAAGCAAAAGTGGAAGAGCAGGTTTTTAAATTGGCATTGCAGAATACAGTATCTGAATGATCAATCAGAAGTTTGGAATGTGAAATTCATATACATTTGAGAGATACTGGTCTCTTATTAAGGTGCAACACATCTGTAGTGGTGCTCACATAACAGTTTGAGGTGACAGTAGAAGGAAACCAAAGTCTCTCAGCACAGCTTTTACTTCAGCAGCTTAATGTTATTCTTTGAACATTTCACTATAAAACTGACAGGTAATTTGTTTTTTACAGATACGTTTTTGCATTTTATTCTTTCACTGTCATATTTGATTACTCTTTTCTTTTTTTTTCTTTTTTTGTAAATTAACACCAGGGCTATTTCCTACATGTTCAGCTTGCTCTAAAACTGATTTTTTTAAAGTAGCTAATCTAAATGTAGCAAACCTGTTGCTAAAAAAGATTTTTTTAAGTTGCTAAAAGTTAAATGTAGCAAACCTGTTGCTAAAACTGAAATTTTAAGTTGCTAAAAGCTAAATGTAGCAAACCAGTAGCTAAAATAGATTTATTTAAAGTTGCTAAAAGCTAAATGTAGCAAACCTGTTGCTAAAAAAGATTTTTTTTAAGTTGCTAAAAGTTAAATGTAGCAAACCTGTTGCTAAAACTGAAAATTTAAGTTGCTAAAAGCTAAATGTAGCAAACCAGTAGCTAAAATAGATTTATTTAAAGTTGCTAAAAGCTAAATGTAGCAAAAAGTTGCTAAAAGCTAAATGTAACAAACCAGTTGCTATAACTGATGTTTTTTTAAGTTGCTAAATGCTAAATGTAGCAAACAATTGCTCTGATGTTTTTAAGTTGCTAAAAGCTAAATGTAGCAAACCAGTTGCTAAAACTTAAAATTTAAAGTAGCTAAAAGCTAAATGTAGCAAACAGTTGCTAAAACTGATGTTTTTTAAGTTGCTAAAAGCTAAATGTAGCAAACCAGTTGCTAAAACTTAATTTTTAAAGTAGCTAAAAGCTAAATGTAGCAAACCAGTTGCTAAAACTGATTTTTTTTTAAGTTGATAAAAGCTAAATTTAGCAAACCAGTAGCTAAAACAGATTTATTTAAAGTTGATCAAAGCTAAATGTAGCAAACAGTTGCTAAAACATGATGTTTTTTTAGTTGCTAAAAGCTAAATGTTGCAAACCAGTTGCTAAAACTTAATTTTTAAAGTAGCTAAATGTAGGAAACCAGTTGCTAAAAATGAAAAAAAGATAATAGCTGAAAATTAAAGTGGCATACAGAGCCAGTAAGCTGAAATAGATTTTAAAGAATAATATATTTGAAGAAACTGAAGAGATCTAAATGCTTTTCCATGATAATTGTTTGTAAGCTTGATAATTTAAAAACTGTAGTTATAGACACTATATGTCATAGCCCTGTACTGTATTGTCAATCAAGATGATCAACTTAATGTATGAATGGTTAACATCGCTCATTAGAGTTGGTAAATGTGCAGATTAAACTATAAATGGGAAATCAGTTGAATGAATGCTGGATTACAGATTTAGGCGACTATTTTAGGGTCCAGAAAGTTTCAACTTTCTAAAACCAACAAACTTCAGTGAACTCATCCTGTTTGTTTTGTTTTGTTCCTTGGACACATTTTCAAGAGAGACACTTTAATAAGCACAAAGAGGGAAAATGCATGCGCTGCTGCCACACCATCTTGGACCACTTCTTTGAGTTTTCCCTCTGAAGTGAACAGGTCAGCTGACGGAGGGCTCAGATGAAACGGACTAATTTTGCTGTCACGCGGTTCTGTCCCGGTTCCACAAAGGGAACGACGAGGCCTTCTTTTGGTTGGATCTGTAATCGCTATCCAATCTGCCTGGAGGAGAAAGAGACATTTAATTTGACAACAAAGTAATGAACCTGTGCAGCCATTATCTTAGATAAGCCGTTGGAGAGACTGGTTGAGCACTGATGAAAATTCTATTAAACATAGCTGGCTGATTTCTCTATTTTGTTCCGTGGCAGAAAAGTCTTTTATTTTTTTTTATACCTTTGCCAATTTACTTTGAACTCTCAGAGTTGCCAAGGATCATTATATCAAGGAGCTTCAAACACTCGCTCCTCACTTAATGATTCAAAGGTAACAGCCCTGGACGTCTGGCTAACAACCTCAGAGCTCCACGCGCAACATATCTGGGGCTGGGCAGGAAATGCTTTTCCTCTCTGTTGCTCTAAAAATGCTCGTGGAGGAGCAACGAGCGACTTTCCTAAAGCCTGTACTGAGAAGCAAGTTTGACCTGCCTGAAGGGATAGTTCAAATAAAGTGGGATTCTGTAGAACATTATAAGGAGTTATTATCTTACCTGTTGAATATAGCTTGTTGAGTGACCTCAATTTGGAGAAATAGTTTAATCCTGACTGGACTGACACGTTTATGGCTTTTCTGTGTGGGCAAACACCAAAAGGGTTTGATACTGTTTTAAAACAGCCTCAGTGTCAAATATGTCAATTCAATTCAATTCTGTTTATTTAAATAGCACCAAGTCACAACACAGGTCGTCCCAGGGCACTGAACGGAAACATTCGTATATAAAAACAATAATTTAAAATTATTTATCTGAGGAGCAGACTGCTTTGGATTTAACTCCATCGCAGAACTCTCATCTTGAGCAAGCATGAAGGCGACAGTGGAAAGGAAAAACTCCCTCATGAGGAAGAAACCTTTAGCAGAACCAGGCTCAGGACAAGCGGCCATCTGCTTCAACCGTCTGGGTTTGAGAAGAACAGATACACAATGGCAGGTCAAGAATCACATGTTCATATAGAAATAGTATCAAATGAAAACTTTTCAATTTTAGCAAATAATTTAAGGAAATGAGTACTGTACATTGTTGGATGATTACCTGGATTATTGAGCCACCAGGTTATTTCCAGTCAGACAGTGAAGGTTAGTTTAGAAGAACCACTATCAGATCTCAGCTCCACAACCTCCCCGTTCTCAGTGTGCCACCCACCCGTCTGCATTCTGGGACCCTAAACAGCTTTGACGAAGTTGTTCAGAGTGAGGTGGAGGCCATCATCAAGAAAATGAAGCCTTCATCCTGCGCCCTGGATCCTTTCCCCTCGTCTCTCATAAAAACCAATCATTCTGCAATAGGCCCACTTATCACTCAAATAATAAATCAGTCTCTACAATCTGGTCATGTTCCACTGCCTCTAAAAACCGCCATCATTAGGCCTCTTCTGAAAAAATCTAATTTGGATCCCGACATTTTTTCTAATTACCGCCCAATTTCACACCTCCCTTTTCTGTCTAAAGTGCTGGAAAAAGCTGTTGCTGCTCAGCTGCAGGATCACCTACAACAACACTCCCTGTATGAGAAGTTCCAGTCTGGATTCAGGGCAGCTCACAGTACAGAGACTGCATTGCTGAGGGTTACCAATGATGTCCTCTTGGCTGCTGACACTGGCTCTCCCTCCATCCTTGTCCTCCTTGACCTCACTGCAGCCTTCGACACTGTGGACCATAGTATCCTCCTCCACCGTCTTCATGTGGAGGTCGGTCTCTGCGACACAGTCCTGGACTGGTTCAAATCTTTCCTCTCCAATAGGCTGGAATGTGTTAGTCTTGGCAACGCCACGTCCCAGACAGTTTGTGTCTCCTGTGGTGTCCCTCAGGGGTCGGTTCTGGGGCCCCTGCTGTTTTCCCTTTACATGCTGCCTTTAGGTCAAATTATTAATCAGTTCAACATTTCTTTTCACTGTTATGCCGACGATACACAGCTTTACATCAGGACTGGAGCATCCTCATCTTCCACCTTGTCATCTCCATCTTCACTCACTGCCCTCTCTGCCTGCCTGGAGGAAATTAGGGCATGGATGAATCAGAACTTTCTTCAATTAAACTGCTCCAAGACTGAGGCCATACTGATTGGCACCCCTCACCAGGTACAAACATCTCCTATAACAACACTTTCCTTTTCTGGACAAGACATCCCCCTCTCCACCTCTGTTACTAATCTTGGAATAAAAATGGACTCCAATCTTACATTTGAAAATCACATTAAGCATCTGTTTAAAACTTGCTTCTTCCATCTTCGAAACATCTCCAGACTTCGCCCATCCCTAACTTTTTCCGATGCTGAGAAGCT
This sequence comes from Garcialebias charrua, assembly GCA_038048925.1. Taxonomy (NCBI): domain Eukaryota; kingdom Metazoa; phylum Chordata; class Actinopteri; order Cyprinodontiformes; family Rivulidae; genus Garcialebias; species Garcialebias charrua. Next base: position 40,977 of record JBBPBX010013386.1, read on the forward strand.
CGTCCATGCTTTTGTCTCCTCCAGGCTCGACTACTGCAACTCCCTGTTTATTGGAATCCCTGGCAAAAACCTTCAGAAACTTCAATATATTCAAAACAGTGCAGCAAGGATCTTGTTGAGAGTTCGTAAATTTGAACATATTACGCCCATTCTCCATAACCTTCATTGGCTTCCTGTCGCCTACAGAATTCAGTACAAAACTGCTCTCATTACACATCAATGCTTACACGGAACTTCACCAGATTATCTGAAGGATATTCTTATTCCATACTCATCCACCCGTTCGCTGCGGTCACAGAACAGCAATCTCCTTCACATTCCGAGAACCAAATTAAGGACCATGGGAGACCGGGCTTTCAGTGTGGCTGCCCCCCGCCTGTGGAACTCTCTTCCTGACTGTCTAAGAGCCCCACAGTCTGTGGTTGACTTTAAGAGCGGCTTGAAGACCTTTCTTTTCGACCAAGCATACTCTACCTCCTCATGATTCTACTTTTGATCTTAGCTGATATTGTTATTGATTTTAATTGTTTTATTATTTGTTTTATTGTCATTTAATTCTGTTGCTCCTTGTAGCACTTTGAGATTTTCATTAATGAAAAGTGCGTTATAAATTGAATTCATTATTATTATTATTATTAACAGAGAAAGAGTTGTTTTAAGAGAAGACAGAAAACAGTCGCCAGCTTCTGATTTAAACTTGATTAAACTGTTTCTCATTTCTAAACAAAACTGAACAGAATATTCTGGCATAACCTTCAACTTAAACACAGTTTGAACGCTATCATATGAAGAAATAACCCAGCATAGTATTATTGATTTTACTTGATTTTATCACTTGTTTTATTTATTTATTTATTTATTTATTTATTTTTTAAGCAGGCCTATTCTGCCTCCACATGATTCTGTTTTTAATCTTAGTTAATACCATTATTGATTTTATTTGATTTTATCACTTGTTTTTATTGTTGTAGCACTTTGAGATTTTTATTAATGAAAAGTGCGGTATAAATTGAATTTATTATTATTATTATTATTAGCATATTAACACATGATCATTAAAATGACAGAAGATTATTCTGTTGATATATTTGAATTAGAACAAAATTAAAAGTCTAAAAAGAGTCTCTTGTGAGTGATTATGTTCTTAGATTCAAACTGAATGGAATAAACTGTGTTAATGTCTTTCACTGCAGGTTTACAGAGAAAAAAGGTGTTTCACTGAGAGGATCAGTGAAAAGGTATCACTGGGACAGTTCAGAGAGACGAAGGTGTATCCCTACAGTTTCAGAGACCAGGGTCTGGTCCACTACAGCATGAACTTCGGTGCAGCTCTCCCGGTGTTCCACCACCTGCCTGTAGCTGGACTCGTTGTTTGTGATGCATCCCACCACCGCTGTATCGTCTGCAAACTTTACAATATGACAGTCTGGATGGATAGATGCACAGTCATATGTGAGCAATGTGAACAGGAGGGGGCTCAGTACACAGCCCTGAGGGGAGCCAGTGCTGAGGGTTATGGTGGAGGAGGAGAAGTTGTGGATCTTCCCTGACTGTGGCCTTTTGGTTAAGAAGTCCAAGACCCAGTTGCATGGGGAGGGGCTTAGTCCTAGTGTGAGTAGTTTGCCCATCAGGGTTTGGGGGAACATAGTGTTGAAGGCAGACGTGAAGTCCACAAAGAGCATACGGACGTAGGAGTCCTTCTGCTCCAGGTGGGTGAGAGCAGTGTGGACCACAGAAGAGTTGGTGTCTTCTGTTGGTTGGTTCTTGTTACAGGTGAGGGTCCTCGCTGATGTCGATGTTAGCTTGTGATGTGGGTCATGACCAGTCTTTGAAAGCATTTAGTGACTATCAGGGTGAGGGCTACTGGCCAATAGTCATTCAGACCAGTCCCTGCAGAGGAACTGGGATGATGGTGGCTGTTTTCAGGCAGGTGGGAACAGTTGCCAGGGTGAGGCCAGCACTTCACAGAGCTGACAGGCTCAGTCAACTTATATATCACAACAGATTTTAATAAAACATTCAGGAAACAATCATATCGACAACTGATTAACTTCTGAGTCAACCCAGTTCAAGATGGCCGCCCCAGCAGACAGACATTGATTAAAAACACAAATAACAGTCAATTTTACAGATACAGATATTGAGCTAAAAATCGTCATAGCATCTGGTGTCGTAGTAGTTGGGAATCATTCACAGCAGTCCTCCGGTACATCTTGTATTATTGCATGAGATTCTGCATTATTTCATTTAAAAGTTTGAGTCCATTCCTTCCCAACCTGAGTTGATCTTAGTTAAAACTCTGGCATGAAAGGCAGCGGATGATAAATATTCCTTCAAGGCATGCTAGATGTTTAGTTATGTAAAAAGAGTGACTGGCTTTTACGATCAGTTTAAATTTTCTAAAGCAAAACTGATCATTGAAGCAGGTTTTGGGTGGTGTTGTGTTCTCACTTGGTTGGTCAACCCGTTCAAACCCTCATTCAGACCTTGGCTAAGGGCCCCACGGCATGAATGATCAAATTATAAAAATGCTAACATATGAAGCCATGTGCGCTCCATTTAATATTTATCAGCTCCTGGATGCATGTCAGTATTTATTTGTTCCGTGCCTCTTTGTATATTCATGACATGAATAATGCTGCGAATGTTAATCAGATGGCAGACCGAGGGCAGTGTCTCCGAGCATCCTTCTGGAAAATCAATCATCTGCTCGGCTCCTCTGCATCAACCAACTCTGCTGTTCCCGAGACAGGATCGCAGCCGAGTGAAATTTTGTCTCCTTCGTTGTTTTTAATGTTGTCGGACCAAGCGTGAGCGCTGATTAGCAGAATCCCTCCCCACTGATAGATGCTTTGCGCCTGATTTTAATGAACTGTGCTGTGTCAGTTAGAGAGCTCTTCCTTTCTTGCATCTAGCAGGCTCCTGTAGAAACAGAAAAAACAGCAGCACATCTGTCAGTGAGCAGAGGCAGAAGAGCTCTGAGCCAAGACAGAAATATTGACAAAATGTCTGCGAGCTGTCTTATTATCTTGCCCAGGGTTGAAGTTGGCAAAACAGCACATACTGGGGGCAGCGGTGATGGTGGTGGACAAATGTGTGTGTGCTCTCTGGAACAAGGAAGCTGGTGTTTGCAGATCTTGCAACCTTATCGTTGCACTGCTGAGCTTTGAGTGTTGCACAATAATCTGTTATTATAGTTTCTGGTTGTGATATTTGAACATGATGTGGATACCAGTGAGTGATTCCTATTTCTGTTCTTCTCATGCGTTTATGGGATACAAACCGGATTCCAAAAAAAGTTGGGACACTAAACAAATTGTGAATAAAAACTGAATGCAATGATGTGGAGATGGCAAATGTCAATATTTTATTCGTAATAGAACATAGATGACAGATCAAAAGTTTAATCTGAGTAAATGTAACATTTTAAAGGAAAAATATGTTGATTCAAAATTTCACAGTGTCAACAAATCCCAAAAAAGTTGGGACAAGTAGCAATAAGTGGCTGGAAAAAGGAAATTGAGCATATAACGAACAGCTGGAAGACCAATTAACACTAATTAGGTCAATTGACAACATGATTGGGTATAAAAAGAGCTTCTCAGAGTGTCAGTGTCTCTCAGAAGCCAAGATGGTAAGAGGATCACCAATTCCACCATTGTTGCGCAGAAAGATAGTGCAGCAATACCAGAATGGTGTTACCCAGCGTAAAATAGCAAAGACTTTTAAGTTATCATCATCAACCGTGCATAACATCATCAAAAGACTCAGAGAATCTGGAATAATCTGTTATTATAGTTTCTGGTTGTGAAACTATAATAACTGTGAAACTATAATAACTGATTTCTTCGAGGAAGAAATGTGTCCGGAAAAAAAATCCTGAATGATCGTGATCGTCGATCACTTCAACTTTTGGCTAAATCAAATCAAAGAAAAACAACAGTAGCACTCAGGGCTATGTTTAATAGTGAAAGTAAGAGCATTTCCACACACACACACAATGTGAAGGGAACTCTAGGGATTGGGACTGAACAGCTGTGCAGCCTTCAGAAAACCACTAATCTGTGAGGCTACAGGGGAAAAAAGGCTTCAATTTGCTAGGGAGCATAAAGATTGGACTCTGGAGCAATGGAAGAAGGTCATGTGGTCTGATGAGTCCAGATGTACTCTGTTCCAGAGTGATTTTTTTTTTTTTTTTTTTTTCCATTTATAGATGGCCTCCCTTCACACCTTATAGCCATCCTCTCACTCCAATATGTATTTTTTTTTTTTTTTTTTTAAAGAGAGAAAGAAAGAAAGAAAAGAGAAAGTGAGACAACAAAACAACAATTATCCACAGAAAGAGCACAATGCAAACACACCAAACCTCCGTACACAATCCTGCAAAGCACATGACAGAACACAGCAACTAAACATACAAACATAAAGACTGATAATATTCATGACCTTGCAGTAGATTTCTATAAATACACATACCCATACCTACAAATATATATACAATATACATACATATATATTTATATTCAGTTATATACCCATCTACATACATCTACATATACATCCCTGCATCCATTTGTGTGTGGTTGTGAGCATGCATAAGTGAATAAGGTCCCTCCAATAGAACATTTAGTAGCGACTGTGAAGCATCAGAGACCCGTCCCCCCAAAGCCCGAGACAGACGAAGGGGTGATCAAAGCCCAAGACCCCAAGAAGGACCCTGAGCCCAGAGTCCCCAGGACCACCCGAACAGGACGAGCCACTCGTCCACTCCCCAGATCCGACCAAGTGGAAGAACCGGACGAACCAGAGTGATTGGTGCATCAGGGTAAGGAGAGGTAGGTGAAGTGATGCACATTGTCTAGTTCCCGTATTCGGTGTATGAATGTGTGTAGCACTTTGAGATTTTCACTAATGAAAAGTGCGTTATAAATTGAATTAATTATTATTATTATTATTAGTGTCTAGTCATCAATGCAAGATCTTGGTGAAAAATTAATACAACACTGGATGGAAATGGATCTTGTGACATTGCAGAAGCTTATTGAAACAATGCCACAGAGAATGCATGTTGTAATCAAAGCTAAAGGCGGTTCAACGAAATATTCGTGTGTGACCTCTTTTTTTTGGTGGCCAACTTTTTTTTTTTGGTGAGGCAGTGTATTTCTTCTTTGCGGTTTTTCACTTATCACAGGGCATCAGGGTACAAATCCCCCAAGATAAACGAGGGACTACTGTAGTATGAAACACCATTGAGTACAAGTTATTTATCTACAGAAGCATCACATTTTAATTTCATTGCATTCTGCGTCCCGGGCAACATGCTGGCATCAGTGGAAAGAAACAACTCTCTTTAAAACAGGAAGAAACCTCCAGCAGAATCAAGAACCAACAACGAGCAGCCATCTGCTTTGACCAGCTGGGGTTGAGACGACAGGAAAGAAAAACAAACACAGGAGAGTAATAATAGCAATAATTACAAATATGAACATGAAAACTAGAGCAAGTAAAGAGAGCAGAGTGAGGAAAAGTGGTTAGTTTGTCCTCCAGCAGTCTAAGCCTATAGCAGCACAACTAAGGGATAGCTCAGGAAACCCAAGCCAACCCTAACTATAGGATTTATTTAAAAAAGAAAGTCTTAAGTCTAATCTTAAAAGTAGACAAGGTCCACACAGACATAAACTGGAAGTTGGTTCCACAAGAGAGGAGCCTGAGAACAGAAAGCTCTGCCTCTCATTCTACTTGTAGAAACTCTAGGCACCACAAGTAAACCTGAAGTCTGAGCGAAAAGTGCTCTGATAGGTAAATCTGGAACAATAAGCTCTTTAATTTAAGATCGAACGTGGCTCTCGAGAATTTCGTACGTTAGAAACAGCAGGATTTTACGTTTGATTCTGAATTTGACCAAACGTCCATGGATAGAAGCTAAAACTGGAGAAATATGATTTATTTTTTAAACTCATGATAAAGCTGTTTTCTTAGATGTTCTTTTTTAAGATGTTTCTTATTTCAGTGATATTGCTCAGGTGGAAGACAGCAGGCCTCATAACATTTTTTAATATGGAGGCTAAATACGTACTGATAAAAACCACTAATGTTCTTTACATTAGAACTTGAGGCCAATCATTGCTTTCCAGGAGAAGTGAAAGGGCTGCCAATTGTGTTCCTAAGATGCTCAACATTTTTATTTTTGCAGTTTAAAAGCAGCCAATTAGGAGTCCTTGAGGTTTTATGTTTTGTTTCTAAGATAGGTTTGGAATCTGCGTAACCAATCAGATTCATCAGGCTTCACTGATGATGAATAAAATCAGAATAACAATGAAAATGTATCCCGTACCATCTAATAACTTTCCCTAATGGAAACTTATATAAAGGAAAGAGTAATGGTCCAAACACTAGACCCTGAGGAACTCCATAACCCTAATGTAAGATTCATTCTTAACGTGAACAAACTGGAACCTATCAGATAAATATGATTCAAGCCAGCTTAATGTGGTTTAGTCTTAATGTATTCAGCAATGCTGTAAAGTTTACATGTATGACTTTTAAAATGTAGGGATTCTGGGTTTTTCTCCGGTTCTAATGCTTTGTTGCAGCTCATGAGTGGCAGGGCTCCTGGGTTTCCAGTCTGCTGTTGAGGAGGTCCCAGTACTGGCTGTTTGGACTAACTTGACTCTGCTGGAACATTTGCCACTTCATGACGTGTCCGGCTCTAGTGCAATCCTGATGCTTTGTGACTGACCTGTCATCTCCTTGTGCTCCTCTTAACGCCTGTCCTGTTTCCTCGCCACCCTGGTCTGCCTCAAGCCAACGCCTGATCTCTGTTAGAAATCTTCTTGGGTCCCTCTCCTACAGCTGCCACCTATAACAAAGCAATACCAACAACTAAACATCTGACACCCAGCCTTAAGGTCTGTCCTGCCATGGTCTTCATTTACCTGGTCTCCTTGGTCTGCTCCACCATCCTGGCAGCAGAGAAGACATCATGTTTTCCTCATCAGTTGTATCTCTGGACTACAACCATATCTCATTCCATATCAACATACTCACCACATCCCTTCTCCTGCAGCTCCCTCCTGTGTTCCTAAGAAGTAACTCGTTGTAAATGAAACACCTGGAACTCTGGGTGTTTCATGATTAAACACAGACATGATACAAAAATGCATCTGAATGAATCAGAATATCAGTAACTGCGTCAAGCTAAAATTTAAATCCTTTTTTCCCCTTTTTTTTGTTGTCGTGATTAAATCTAAACCAAGATAATCTTTAAAAGCTCTCAGAATAACCAGAAAATTAAACTCAGAATAGCTGGATCTATTTCCTAATGAACAATTTATGCCTCCTTCTTGGTCTCCGCTCCAGTTTCCCAGAGTTAAAGTGAGTTGTATGATAGTTTGAGGCTCACTGTCGTGATGGGGCAAGCATCTGGCATCTTCTCTCAGATACAGGTAGTCCCCGACTTACGAGCGCATCGACATACGAGGTTCCGGACTTACGAGCTGGCGAACGAGCAGTAAATTTGTAAAGAACATACCAAAAATACAGCACTTTTATGTGTTTTTAGATGAAAGTGTGTTAGCTAACCGTTTGGAAACAAGTTTCTGAGCATGTTCATGAACTAATATGAACATTTGTGATGAAAAACGAGTGTTCGTAGTAGAGCTAGCATACATTTTCCGACTTACGACAGAAAATCCGGACTTACGAGAACACGCGTTTCGTGTTCCGACGTACGAGATTTTCGTCTAACGAGATACTCGTAGTAACGGAACTCGCTCGTAAGTCGGGGACCACCTGTAGCCATCAAAAACTTGAACATCATTACAAAGTTTATTCTGAATCTAAGCAGTGTTGTTCAGTTCACCAGAGGAACAAAATCTACAGAAAAGAGTCAGAACAGTTTGTAAAAAAAATAAACTGAGAGAGTAAATCAAGTTTCAAGGAACTAAAACCATGAGGGAGTATGTCCAAGACCACGGGAAGTTATCAAAACAGAAAAAAAAAAACATTAAAAGACTAAATGACATGCAGAAAAATACCTAAAAATATTAGTGGAGCTGAGGAAAAGAATGAGCTGATTCATATTTCAGTTTCAACATTTCTAACCATGTACTGTACTTGATCGCTGAGAGGCAACGACTCTACCAACTGCACCGTGCCGCCAAAAAAAGAAACCAGTGTGTCAAACAGGATGAAGCTGCAGACGATTCATGAAAAATGGGAAGAAACTGAAATAATTGGGGAGAAGCGACCTGAGTGCGTCTCTGAACCTCGCTTTGTTTCCTCTTGCGATGCTTTTTGGGAAACTGCCAAACACCGCAAAGACTAATTGAAAAATTTAGGGCCTTGTTTGAGTTCCCGAACAACGTGGAATTACCGTCCACAAACTGCGCGTCCACGCTGAGTGTGAAACAGCCGGAACGTCCAACGAAAAGCGATTAGATAAAAGCTTATTGATTTCTAATGTTGGGAACGGTTTGCTGCAGCAGCTGCAGTAATATGATACAGCCGGGAAGGGAATAAATTTGAAAGCTGCCACTTAAAAGTAAAAAAAACTAAATCCCCACAAGAAAATAGAAACAATACCACAAAGACAGACCATAAACTTTGAGAATTGCTCAATATAAACTGCGTTTGTAAGACACATTATGGTATTAAGAATTGGAAATAAATGATTGTGGACATTATCATTGCTCAGTGGGATAAATATGTGCATGGTGTTGGAAAATTGTCAGTTTGCAGACAAATGCAGATGGAGGTTTACGGTGGATGAACAGCTTGATTCTTGCACAACAGTTTAATCTTGTGTACTGCGGAAGAGTGCTTGAAGAGAGATGAAGGTGGAGAGGATGTTTCTGAGCTGCTGTCGGCCCAAGCATCAGATTAAAGTGAAAGGAGAACGAACATCCAGATAACAAACGTTTTGATTTTCTTGTTGATTTTTTCTTATCGGGAATCTTCGCAGAGTGAGACTGGGCAATCTAAGCTGCCATACTTCAGCTAGCGTTGATGATAACAGTGGGCCTCTGGGGATGCCGTATCTGTCTGTCAGTCTTTCTGCTACTTTAGTCAAGTGTGAATTAAATTCACAACTTTTTGACGGTTTGTCAGAGAAAGAATCCCAAATATTTGGAAGATTATCTGTCTTGTTGCAATCAGTTTTTTTTTTTGGTGATGCTTTCTTGCAGATAACCCAACTGAAAGAAATCACAAAAATCACTTCCTTTTTCCAAGTTGTTTTAATCAATTTTGGGCACGTTCATTTAAGAAGGTAAGCTGCATGAGACATATGCAAAGCACAAGCAAACGAGTGCAACGTGGAATTGCAGACGGTAGACTTCACAAATCTAAAAAAGCTAAGTCTGGTCCTCTGGACATTCAATGTCCAGAGGACCAGACTTAGCTTTTTTAGATTTTTCTTCCTGGATTATGAGCATGCATCAGGGTAGACTTCACAAAGTTTT
>JBBPBX010013387.1:0-10208 GCA_038048925.1 Garcialebias charrua
GGCAACCTAAGATGTCGGCTTTGACCATCTCAAAGTAAGAAAATATATTTTTATTTATTCTGTAAATGTGAATAGCAATGTTTAACATTACAGTACACTACTTTACATGCTTAAATGTGTGCGCGCGCTCCGTTAGCATGATAAATAAAGGTTGAATGAATGAATGAATGAATAATTTTTTTTTTTAAATATAATTTTCACCCCCTACCTACGAACGGATCGAGCTGCGAACCGTTCTTAGGTCCCGATCTCGTTCGTAACACGGGGGTTCCCTGTATATATAAACACTGTATTTTGTATGTGTTACCTCAGCTTGAAATTTACATATGATGGTGCGTGGTTCTGTTATAACTCCAAACTTCTCACAGTTGTTCATGGAATTGAGAAAGCCTCTCGGATGGGAGTCGAAACGTTTTCTGTTACGAATAAAGTCCAGTTGATCTTGTATTGAACGCCTTTTTGATCACAGTCACATGGTTGCTGGATGTTCATTTTCGCACACACCTTTCATTGTCCACAAGACACAAGATCAAAACTCCAGTGAAACACTGCACTACAGTATATGTCACCACACAGGTTTCTTTCTGCCAGAGTCTCCCACCCTGTACCTGCATCTGTCGTTTTGCCACAAATCTATGATGAAGAAAGTAGGCATGTAACGGTTGTAATGGGTTTACCGAACCGTTCCGGTACACCACGTTCGGTTCGGTCCAGCTGCGTACCGTTTCGGTTATTTTTTCACTCATTAAACGTTCTTAACAGGGGAATATATGCACCGCGGAACAAAATTTCCTGGGCGCGTTTCAGCACGGACCTATTTTCGCGTGGCACGCGCAGCATTTAGCCGTTAGCATCTCGTGCGGTCTCCTTCTTGTTAAAAGATGAGCGCACGCGCAGCTTGTGTGGACTTTGTTTCATGAAGACTCTGCAGCAGCTGCTTGAGTGACGCAGCAGCAACACGTCACGTGAACGCGCTGGAAACTGTCATCCGAACGTGAACGAAGAGCTGTATTAAAACTACTTCATCCGAACGTGAACAGCAGCTGTATTAAAACTACTTCATCCGAACGTGAACAGCAGCTGTATTAAAACTACTTCATCCGAACGTGAACAGCAGCTGTATTAAAACTACTTCATCCGAACGTGAACAGCAGCTGTATTACTTCATCAGGTAATCAGAGCGGTCCAGAGCAATAACACAAGCTGTATGAGTTTTTAAATCTCGAATCTAAGTCTGAACGTTGTTATATGCGCAGGCTTTAAAGTTGCTGAGCGTCGCTATGAGACATTCATCACGTCAACACTTCAAAAAGTTCAGCTCTTTATGAAAAAACTAACTGATGTTGTCAACAACAAGCCCTGGACCAGATTAAAGCCCTGCCTGCCATGATGATGAAGAGTGAGAGATTCAATTGTTCAAGAGGTATTGTTTTATTATTATCTAAATAATCTTTTTTTTTAATCATAATCTTATTAACTTGTTTTTTTTTAATCTCTTTTGTTTTTTATTTCCAGTCTGTGACAGAGGTAAATCCACCTGCAGCTAAGTGATGACTGAACTGAACTCTGAACTGTTCCCACAGTCCCACCTGTCCCACCAAGAAGAAGTTGTGAGTACAGTAATGAGGACAAATACAGCCACACTGCTGCTACTGAACAAAAACTTGATTAGTTAGATTGTAAACAGTCTGTTGCTGCTTATTGTTCTGGTTCTGACTGTTATTGCATTTATTAAGATTTTTATTATTGTTCATATAGTTTATTTATTGTAGAGTGCTGTTTATTTAAAATATCATCCAAATGGGTCACTTTTATTTATTACTACAATACAATACAAACATATTTTTGGCACATTTTCAAAATAAACATTTTGTAAGTCTTTATTTTGTAAAAAAAATAATAATAATTTGTACCGAAAAAACCCGAAAATAAACCGAACCGAGCTCTCCTTGTAGTTGAACCGAACCGAAATGTGATTTTAGCGTACCGTTACACCCCTAGAAGAAAGTGCCACACGCTTCAGCAGACAGACTCCTCCATACACAAAGTCTGCACAATCTCCATCCAGGAGGTTTTGTCCATTTGACTAATTTAGTGTTTTTCAAGAGTCGTACAACTGAATTGCATTTCCACATTGACGAACACCCCCACAAACTTCTAACCAGTCACGCAATACTTGGTGTAAACTACTGTGAGAAAAAGTTTGGCCATGGTCCGGTGTTGAGAAGGGGCAGGCAAAGCTATTCTGAGAACAAAAAGCTTAAATCTTTGTACATCATTGAGCGCCAATTTAGCTGTTTTGGATGGAGTATGAAAACCCTTAAGAGAGGTAGGTCTCTCTGCTGTAGCAGGATTGTGCCTCTGTTTCCAATCTCATGAGTCTGTCAGTAGCATAGAGTTTAAGTAGTTCCAAAATGGTGCACTCACGTGCATGCAGTTATCTAAAGATGAGTGATCATGTAAATGACTGGGTGTATTTGTTATGTACCGGTATATTAGCTAGGGATGCACTGATCCACTTTTTCTTTTTCTTTTTACTTCCGATCTGATTCCGATACCTAAATCTATATATGGGCAATACAGATATTATTCCGATATCATCATCATTATTGATTTTATACGAGGCTGTATTTTTCAATTGATATGCTTTTTTATGATTGTTTATTGTTGTACTGATTAATGTCTCTTGGAGGGTAGACTATATTTTGGCTGCAGAGTGTTCAATCAAGCTGCAAAATCCTTCGTTTTCTACAACTGATAGCAGTTGGTCGTTAATTATGATGAAGTTTAGCAACTTCTCTGTAAACATTCGAGCTCTTTGACTTCAGGGGTGTGTAATTTTCGTTCAATTCAAAGCAGGCAGTCTGACTTCGGTCAGCAGCGATCAATCTGCCCCTCCAAGTTAAGATGGGCAAATTGAGTGCAGCTGACCGAAATCAGACTGCCTGCTTCGAATTGAACGAGAAGAACACACCACTGAAGCCACAGAGCTCGAATGTCCAACGTAAAACTAACTTTACTGCGGTTTAATGTAGGGATGGGGCCGATCCGATCCAGTATCGTATCGGCATCCGATACCAGCATAACTTACATATCGGATTTTCCGATCCAACCTGCCGATATTTCCGATGTGTGATGCACGTACAGAGAGCACATGTGTTACACCATATTCTGTGACTACCATCTTAACATTGTGTGAGTTAAAACCCAATGAAGACACTCTGAGCATCACAACAGGAAACACCCAAACTTTAATACAGTAGCACACAAGAGGCAGGTCTATATCACAGACGTCCATCTCACTCATGGTGCGGCCTGTAACACTAAAAAATCACTAAGCATTATGGGAAAGACAACGCAGTCCACTCCCCTTAACCGCTACAGTATATTGTGACCATAAGGGGTGGTGTTGCATGTACTGTTGCAGGTCACAGAATATAGTGTAACAACGGGTTCAATCGACCAAACCAGAAACAGCTTCCTCTGACCTTGTTTTCACAAACAAAAAGCAAAAAATATGAATCTCTAAACCTATTTTAAAAAACTATAAACATAATTATCTCTAAAACTAAACCTAATGCGCAGGGGTGGTTGACTGTCCCACTGTTTTTAAGTTTCATTTTTGATTGTGGCACCCTGAGTTGTAATTCTTGTTGGCTTTGATCAACGGATACAGATTTAAACTATACATTGAATTTATAAATGTACTGATGTTATTTGAATCTGTTTTATTTCCCAGATCAACATTAAATTAAATTAAATTTATTTGTTTCACAAATTTATGAAATGGTTTTTTTTCCCATCATCTTTTATATTTTTTTATTATTAATATGTAAAATGAATAAAAACTTAAATAAATAAAAAAGCCTCCACACAAAAAACTTTTTTTAATTAAAACTCTTTTCTAATAGCTCCAAGATTTTATCAGTGAATATATAAGGGGAGTGGACTGTGTTGTCCTTTCCATAATGCTTAGCGGTATTTTAGTGTTACAGGTCGCACCATGAGTGAGATGGACATCTGTGATATAGACCTGCCTCTTGTGCGGTATTAAAGTTTGGGTGTTTCCTGTTGTGAGGCTCAGAGTGTCTTTATTGGGTTTAACTCACACAATGTTAAAACAGTAGTCACAGAATGTGGTGTAACCAATGGCGTAGGCAAGGGGGGTTCGGGGGGTTCGAACGAACCGCCCACTTTTAAACGAGAAGTTGACAAAGCTAAACTGACATGCCTGGATAGGTCAATGGAAAAAGCGTTTGCCTTCCGTCCCAAACCTTATGGGTTCAATTCCCGCATGGTACAACGTTTTTTTATTTTTTATTATTCATTCCAGATAAAAAAAACACAAGAAAACTATTTACAAAACAACAAGAAATAAAACAATACATGAAATGAAAGGAAGCAGAAGAAGAAAATAATCTTATCTGCCCCTTCTCAAACTAATTTTCTTTTTTTTTCAAACACTCGATTCAAACAACTAATTTTACGTTTGTCTTTTATTGGAAAAAAAAGGAGTTAATATGCCTGTGGTTAACACATTCTTCTTTTTTTATCCAATAAAAGAGTGTTTGAAAATAAAAATTAGTTTGAGAAGGGGCAGATAAGATTATTTTCTTCTTCTGCTTCCTTTCATTTCATGTATTGTTTTATTTCTTGTTGTTTTGTAAATAGTTTTCTTGTGTTTTTTTAATCTGGAATGAATAAAAGAAAAAAAAGTTGTACCATGCGGGAATTGAACCCATAAGGTTTGGGACGGAAGGCGAACGCTTTTTCCATTGACCTATCCAGGCATGTTAGTTTAGCTTGGTCAACTTCTTATTTAAACAAACCGCCCCTCATAAAATTCTGGCTACGCCCATGTGTAACACACGTGATGATAATATCGGAATTAAATCTGTATCGGCCGATACCCAGAGTTAAGTATCGGGATCGGAAGTAAGAAAATTTGGATCGGTGCATCCCTAGTTTAATGTGGTGCTATGTTTGATTAAGTTTGTTGTATTATAGGTTACGACGGAGCTTCCTCCTCGAGGTACAGCAGCTCTGCAGACATTGCATGTTTCTGTCTTGCTTTGTGGTGTTTCTTTTGTACCGTAAATACGTTCACATAGCGGACATGTTTCGATGAAAAGTTGGTTAGCCATTAGCAACAGTGCTGCTCTCAGTTCACACATGTTTACTCACGTTGTAGCTGGCTGCAAACTATCCATCCATCCACTGTCTTCCGCTTATTCAGGGTCGGGTTGCGGGGGTAGCAGCCTAAGTAAGGAGGCCCAGACTTCCCTCTCCCCAGCCACTTGGAGCAGCTCCTCCGGGGGAATCCCAAGGCGTTCCCAGGCCAGCCGAGAAACATAGTCCCTCCAGCGTGTCCTGGGTCTTCCTCTGGGTCTCCTCCCGGTGGGACATGCCCGGAACACCTCACCAGGGAGGCGTCCAGGAGGCATCCTAACCAGATGCCCGAGCCACCTCAACTGGCTCCTCTCGATGTGGAGAAGCAGCGGCTCTACTCCGAGTCCCTCCCGGATGACTGAGCTTCTCACCCTATCTCTAAGGGAGAGTCCAGACACCCTGCGGAGAAAACTCATTTCAGCCGCTTGTATCCGAGATCTCGTTCTTTCGGTCATAACCCAAAGCTCATGACCATAGATGAGGGTGGGAACGTAGATCGATCGGTAAATTGAGAGCTTTGCCTTTTGACTCAGCTCTCTCTTCACCACGACAGACCGGTACAGCGCCCGCTTCACTGCGGACGCTGCACCTATCCGCCTATCGATCTCACGCTCCAGTTTTCCCTCATTCGTGAACAAGATCCCGAGATACTTAAACTCCTCCACTTGGGGCAGGACCTCCTCCCCGACCCGGAGAGGGCATGCTACCCTTTTCCGGCTCAAGACCATGGCCTCGGATTTGGAGGAACTGATCCTCATCCCGGCCGTGTCACACTCAAGGGCGAGATACACTCGAGCGTCCTCACGATACGCCAATACGCAGCGTACGTACGCCCCGTACGCAGCGTAGCCCCGCGTAGCCCCTCAGGGCAAGTACGCGCAAAGGTATTTTTTTACTACGCATACGCGATCCGCGTGCGCGATACGCGGTGTCTGATCTAAACTTCCCCGGCGCCGGACTGTTTTGTATGTTACACAAATGAAATAAATTCCTCTTTTTTATCGCTGATCGGGCCTTTTCTTTTGTTTTTTTGCCTAAAGTCAAGTAACCGCTTCTTCCTCTGTTCACTCGATGATTGAAATGAATGAATTCAGGTCCTACCTGGGTGCGCGATGTTTTATATATTCCCTGGTGGGCTGTGGTGGGCTGTGGGCTGCAGGAAAAGCACTCCGTGCTCAGCTGCTCATATTACAACAAGGAGAACGCGAGCGTTTGGAGCGAAAAACTAGCGGAAGTGACGATCGGAAGTGACGGTACGGAGGAAATGACGTTAGAATTTGGAGCGAAAACACGAGAATCTACGCGAGAACGAAAGCCGAGTGTAGCAGCGGCTCCGTATACGCGCGTATACGTCCGTATACGCGCGTATACGGAGTCTGCTTCAGTGTATCTCGGGCTTTAGCTGCAAACCGCTCCAGAAAAAGCTGTAGATCACGACCTGATGAAGCCAAAAGGACCACATCATCTGCAAAAAACAGAGAAGAGATTCTAAGGCCACCAAAACGGATCCTCTCAACACCTTGGCTGCGCCTAGAAATTCTGTCCATAAAAGTTATGAACAGAATCGGTGACAAAGGGCAACCTTGGCGGAGTCCAACTCTCACTGGAAACGAGCCTGACTTACTGCCGGCAATGCGGACCAAGCTCTGACACCGGTCGTACAGGGACCTAACAGCCCATATCAAAGGGCCTGGTACCCCATACTCCCGGAGTACCCCCCACAGAACCCCCCGAGGGACGCGGTCGAATGCCTTCTCCAAGTCCACAAAGCACATGTAAACTGGTTGGGCAAACTCCCACGCACCCTCCAGGACCCTGCTGAGGGTGTAGAGCTGGTCCAGTGTTCCACGACCAGGACGAAAACCACACTGCTCCTCCTGAATCCGAGGTTCGACTATCCGACGGACCCTCCTCTCCAGAACCCCTGAATAGACCTTACCAGGGAGGCTTAAGAGTGTGATCCCCCTATAGTTGGAACACACCCTACGGTCCCCCTTTTTGAATAGGGGAACCACCACCCCAGTCTGCCAATCCAAGGGAACTGCCCCCGATGTCCACGCAATATTGCAGTCGCGTAAGCCAACACAACCCTACAACATCCAGAGCCCTAAGGAACTCTGGGCGAATCTCATCCACCCTTGGGGCCATGCCACCGAGGATCTTTTTAACCACTTCGGTGACTTCAGCACCAGAGATTGGAGAGCCCGACCCAAAGTCCCCAGGCTCCGCTTCCTCAATGGAAGACGTGCCAGTAGGATTGAGGAGGTCTTTGAAGTATTCCGCCCACCGACTCACAACATCCCGAGTTGAGGTCAACAGCACGCCACCCCCACTATACAGGTAGTTCTCGACTTACGAGCACATCGACATACGAGGTTCCGGACTTACGAATATGCATCTCTTTTCAAAAAAATTTAAAATTTTTTTAATAAATGAATACATGTACAGTACTGTACAGTCACCAAGCACTTAGCCTATCCTAACAAAGTTTTTAAAGATGAAGAAGTGAGTTGAATTGTCTCCCTTTCACATAAAGTGAAAGTAGCTCCCTTTATGTGAATGGAACCTGCTGGGGAGAAGGGAGACAATTCAACTGACTCCTTAACTGTGTTAGGATAGGCTAAGTGCTTGGTGACTATACAGTACATTTATATATATATATATATATATATATATATATATATATATATTAGGCATGTAACGAGATCTCGTTGTACGAGATCTCGCGATATTAAACTCCCGCGATATCTCTCGTTGAGAGGTAACGTTGTCTCGCGAGATGCTAATGCTAGCGCTAGCAGAGCCCCTAGCAAGTCAGCGTCACGGACAGCATGGCTTCGCCGGATGAAGTTGCTATAGAAGACGCCCCAACTACTGATGGAGGGTCCCGGTGCCGCCCGCAGACGCCTCTACATTGATGGAGGGTCCCGGCGCTGCCGACGCTGCCCCGAATGTAAAGACACGCGTGTAAACACCGGTGTGACCGGTGTTGCCAGATAGAGTCCCACCCACCCAAAGCACTCTTTACCCGCAAAAGTCAGAAGGAAAATCGCGGTGAACCGCCCAATCTGGCAACACTGGTGAGTGACGGCTGCAGATTCAGCGCTGATGCGGATATTTATGTTCAATTTTTGGAAAGTCCTGCGTGAATATCTATTTTTTTTAACAAAGTTGAACGTTCTAAGGTCTAAGGAGATTCAATCAGTAAAATGAAGACATCAGTTGGGTTTGTAATACATGTTAAAACAGAATAAAAGCCTTTTTGCGGCATAAAACCGATCTTTGAAGTTTTCTTGAACTAATGTTAAAATCTCGTCTCGTTCTCGCGAGATCTGTGATTTTCTCGTCTCGTCTCGTGAGTTTTGTGTATCGTTACACCCCTAATATATATATATATATATATATATATATATATATATATATATATATATATATATATATATATATATATATATATATATATATATATATATATATTATTTATTTATTTATTTATTTATTAGAAATGCCTCAAAAAGTAAAGTTCAAGTACAGGTATTTGGCTTTTGTTAAGTTTGACATTGCAACAATTCTTTGTCTCTAAAAATAAACATTTTCAGTTCTCTCACAATTTAGCCATGGTTGAGCCATTTCCATAAACGGACACATACTTGCAAGGAAACTGCAGAGAAAATTGATCCTGCTGTTCAACAAAATGTGACTGAAGCAAAAGGAGTACAGTACAGTATAAGGAACTGATCTTGATTTAGTCAGGAAAACTTTGGAGGGGGAAGGACACTTTTCCCTGTTTGCCTTCCTTAATAAAAAAAATAGATGCACATTGACAGATATGTTGCAGTTGCAAATATCAAGAACAAAACCAAAGAATAAGCTTTTGAAGTGTATTGTATTTTTACTTTGGAACCTTCACTGATTCTCTTGGAGACATGTTCAGTCCAGAAGTCATTTGTGCCGGGTTTCACGCCTACTATCATCCATTCTCACTTCTTCCCCACAGCTTTATCTCTCCTTCAGACTTGATGCATCATTTCCTCTGTGCTCCACTTCTGACACGACAGCTCACAAATAAATAGCCTCATGTGCATCCAGACATGGTGTACAATATATACAGACAGCCAAGTACACAGGGCATCCTTGTTTGCAAAATGGGTCTCACCTCTTCATCTTTCTCCTCCTGCTCTCACCACACACAGAGAAACAACTTTTCAATGGTAGGGACAAAAAGCATGATGGAAAGAGGGGAAACTGTCATCCTTACATCACCAAGACTCAAGGATTAAACTTAATCTCTGAACACTTCAACACTGCCCAACTAATTCAACAAATCACCTCCTTCAGAGGCACACACACACACACCTCTAGCATAAATCTGACACGAGTTTCTCTGAGCTTTGTTTCATTAGTGAAATTGCCTAAACTGTGTAAAAATACTAGACAAGATTGTTCTGTATTCAATAATACACACTCACGCACGGACACAAGTTTCACACAGCACTGATCAGTATGTGTGCACTGTTTACCAATGCTTCCCCGACAAATTATTAAGTCTTGACGGTTTACAACTTCCTAAATATTCTCACATTTATGACTATTCATCTACTTCAGGTGTACAATTTGAAGGCAACACCAAATTACACTTCCTCAAAGAGACAAATCACATGTCTTGACAAGTTTACACAAGTTCCTGTGAGTTTCTTGAAATGAGTAACATGCTTGAGTCTAACTAAAATAAGAATATCAAACCAAAGGCCTCTGTTATTGACCTTATGTTGCTTCACTCAGCTTGTTCCTTCCAGTTTTATACCTTTGGAGCAGTAGTTTCAGTTCAGCATGCACGTCATTACCAAAACTATAAAATTATGAGGAAAAATGAATCAACATTCAAAACATGGTAGGATTGCATATCAGTTAGTAGAAAGAATATTGATGAAAATCAAATAAGACTTGTAGCTGTCCTTCACATCTACCTCAGGTATGCAATGTGACTTGAGTGTGCAAATTTAAACTCAATAATTTTTTCTTTCAATAAATACAAAGGA
>JBBPBX010013387.1:26414-52483 GCA_038048925.1 Garcialebias charrua
GGTGAGCAGTGGTTTTAAAGTGAAAAGCTAAGTTTTTCATTCAGATAAGCTGAATTCATCTCTTCTGTTTTTTTGTAAACACATCCTCCACAACTAATGAAAAGGTTAGCCTGAGACAACCTTTCAAAGGTAAACAAAAAGAACAACAGTTTATAATGACACACAAACAGGTGGGGCGGCTGCGCTCAGAGACTCCTCCATCCACCCACCAGCCCCGCCGCCTCACCTCTCAGAGGCGTAGGGCTGGGCGATATGGACCAAAATTAATATCTCAAATTTGTTTATGATAAATTGCAATATACAATATATATCTTGATATGTTTTTCTTTCTATAAAATAATGAAAAATATATTTCTGAGTCAAAGCTTTGTCCCAGTTGCAACACAGCAACCATTTATTAACAAACAGCTGTAACTCTACAAAAGAAATATCTAAAAAATAAACTATTTACATGCATTACTTAATTTTTTTAGACATTTGCAGTGGTGGGCAACGCTAATTAAAAAATTAGTTCCACAATTTCTAAAACGCTTATTAATTTTTTTAGGTCCACAATTTCAAAAGCACAAATGTCTTATGAAAATTAGGGGAAGCTAATCTAATCCGCTATTTATATATTTCTATATTATATATATATATATATATATATATATATATATATATATATATATATATATATATATATATATATATATTTATATATAGCCGGCAGCGTTATCAATATTTGCACTACACTGCCAACTGAAAAGTAACAAAAATGATCCTAAAAGGATGAAATTACAAAAATCAAAGGATTTATTTAATACTTTACGTACATATATTCTATTCGGCCACGAAATTAACAAAAAATAGAATGATCTTTTAATCCCTAAAACCACTTTTAAATCTCAAATACACGGGTGTGTCGCCACCGCATTTATACATAAAAGTAACCCAAATACATAAAAATAACGACTCACCGTCGAATGGTCGACACAAAACACACAATAAAATCCTCCGGCCACGTTAATTTGGCTTGAAACAGCGGGGTTCTCTGCGGATTTATCCATTAGTAACCCAGCAACCAACCAGCTAGCCACAGAGTTAGCGTCTATAGGTAGTCAACAGATTTAATGAAAAGTAACTAAAATACATAAAAATAACGACTCACCGTCGAATGGTCGACACAAAACACTCAATAAAATCCTCCGGCCACGTTAATTTGGCTTGAAACAGCGGGGTTCTCTGCGGATTTATCCAAGTACCCAGCAGCACAAACAGCTAGCCACAGAATTAGCCCCTGAGTTCACCTCTGACCCGGAAGATGTCAAGATGGAATAGTCCATTTTTAGTACTTGCTTTACTTGTGCTTGTTTTTATTCTTGTACAGCACTTCGGACGGCTGCTGCTGTATTTTTAAGTGCTTTATAAATAAACTGGTATGGTGGTATGGTATAGTAGGGGGATAAAGAAATCGACCGTTTTTTTTATTGCGTATTTAATGATCGTTTTCATCGTAACTATAATTATTTTTATGTTAAATGTACATTAACAAGCAGGATCAATGTTAGGGATGTAGGTGACTGGCCGGGGCGCGGCGGGGCCGGGGCCCCATGCTGATGGGATCCCCAGGCAACGGCATCATTTACCTACATGGTAGATCCGAGTCTGTTCTCCGCTCTGCCCCCCTCCCCCCTCCAACCCTTCCTCCTCTCTGCTCTTTATGGTGGGGAAAAAGGTAAAACAAGCAGCATAAGAGCTTGTAAATAAGTTTATTGGTTTTTACTGATAGATAATTAGTTATTAGCGGTACTGCATTTTAAATAAAAATAGCACAAATCCGCTTATGAATTATAAAAGTTAGTCAATCCACAAAAACGCTGACAAAAAGTTTAGGTCCACTGTAAGCGGATTAGCGCTTTAGCACTCCCTAGCGGTCTGGCGCCCACCTTTGGACATTTGTTTACACATATTAAATAATAATCCTCTTCAGCTAAGGGCAGCTGTGACTGAGAGACTAAAACAGTCTCCTCCAATGGGAGAGCTGGGGGTTTGATTCCACCAGCAGTCTCATGCTGAAGTGCTCCAGAGCAAGACACTGAAACCCTCATTGCCTCTGATGTGTGTCCCATCAGTGTATGAATGTGAAAAAGCTGATTATTCTTTGTATAGATCTAATAGAGTGCTGTATGAATGGGTAAATGAGGACACAGATTGTGTTATAAAGAGCTTTGAGTGTCTTGATAAGATAGAAAGGTGCCTTCACGTTAGTCAGCGTGTTTGTGAACTACAGTAATGTGAGCCTCCACTCAAAACCGTGAAGCGGCAGCTGCAAGTGTTTTTAGTCTGCTTCATTAAAACAAACCACGGGTCCGAGCTTATTTAGCCGTGCTGAGCTTTATGAGAGGAGCAGAGAACATTAATAACATTAATGGCAACATTAATAAATCAGCAGTTTTCAATCACCCTTTAACAAAACTGTTTCTGAAAGGTGCACGCCGGCTCAGGCCAGTGACGCACGCCCTGGCACCACAGTGGGATCTAGTATTTGTTCTTAGTGTACTAACAAAAGAACCATTTGAGCCCTTGGATCAGAGATCTTTGAAGTATCTGTCATTTAAAACAGCCTTGTTATTAGCTCTGACGTCAGCTAAAAGAGTAAGCGACTTTTCAGGTCTGTCCGTCACTCCTTCTTGTCTCAGAATCCAAGGAGATGGAAGTTCTTGCATGCACTCAGGTGTTATGTGACACGCACAGCCGCGATGCGAAACTTTGATCAGTTGTTTGTACAGTTGTATGTTTCTCGGCTGGCCTGGGAACGCCTTGGGATTCCCCCGGAGGAGCTGCTCCAAGTGGCTGGGGAGAGGGAAGTCTGTGCCTCCCTACTTAGGCTGCTACCCCCGCGACCCGACCCCGGATAAGCGGAAGAAGATGGATGGATGGATGGATGTTTGTACATTTCAGGGAACGATCAAAGGATCAGCCTTTATCTTCCCAGCGTTTGTCACACTGGTTATGTGAAACTATTTCCCATGCCTATAGTTCTTCAACCACCTGAAAGACTCAGGGCTCAATCCACTAGGGGGATTTCAACCTCCACAGCTCTACACAGAGGGGTATCTGTGCAGGACATCTGCTCTGTGGCCTCATGGTCATCACAGACCCCTTTCATCCGTTTTTATTTACAAGATGTCTCCAGCTCTTCACTGACACATTCAGTTCTCAGAATTATGTCAGAGTGAATTTTTACAATCACACAACTATAAAAATAAATAAATAAAGGAAAACGGCAATAAAAACAACAAACGATAAAACAGCACAGCCTTGCTCCGTCACTATTTGGTGGGCGTTGTTTTTTATGATTATTCGTTCAAACAGGAAAATTCCTTCTTCCTCATTGGAAATGTTTCCTTTTCTTATTCTTCTGTTGTCTGATATGAATAAACATTCCTTCAGGTAAGATCAGGCACAGAGGTTGCACGCCTGTAATCCAGTACGCACCAGGTACATGGTTCAATGGCGCGTAATTATGCTTGAATAAAAAATTAGGTTTAGGCAGACGACTGAGAATCTACACCAGCGTTTAGGCAGATGTCAGTTGTTGTTTTTTTTGTGGTTCTCGGACAGACCGAGTGAGGCATGGACCATATCCTGCTCTGCCCTTTAAACCCAATAGCGACAGCTTTTAAAGGGCGTAGCTTGCATGAAATAGAACATTGGTTACGTATTGTAACCCCAGATTCTATGAGTGTAAACATAGCCCATTAAAATTTGGGCCTCACTGGCTCTCAAATGGCTGAAGAAAAGAATATGCCTTTGGGAGTCGAGCTCCGGTCCAGATGCAATTTATAACGGATCGGGTGGGTCCCACACAGCAGGTGGGTGTGGACTAGAAGTTTTCAGTGTTTGAATAGTGACAGTTTTTAAAGGATTATGCTTACACTCATAGAATCTGGGGTTACAATACATAACCAACGTTATCTTTGAAGCCCACATTGTTGTCAGAACACCACCTAGACTCAGCGGTTGAATGATGACATACAACTAAAACTACCATAAGACTACACTTGTTACATGTATCATTACCACTAAAGGAAGCAGAGGAATAAGAAAACATCTGACACACGGAGCAGGTGAAAACAGAGGAAGCCAGAGAGAAGCAGAAGCCATGCTAAGCTAACGCTAACAAGAGCTAGCAGATCCCAAATACACCCAATAAAAACTGAGAAGTGTTGAAAGATAAAAAGGTGTTTCAAGTGGGGTGCACAGAAAAAAAATCGGCCAGCCGATTTATCAGCACCGATTTAATTAATTTGGGGAAGTCGGAACTCGGTCAAAACTTGAATGAGAAACCGATTTCACAAATTTTTGTTGTTGTTGTTTTAACATAAATTGTCTGAACTTTAATTATATTTCAAAGCACAACCTCATGACCAGTTAAAACAAGTTTGTATTGTTTCTAGGATATTGTTCAAGGATATGTTTTTCAATAAAATAATATTGGAAAATTGAAGGTGCATTGTGACCTTATAACACCTGACAGTGTCGCTTATGAAACAAAATCTGTATCGGCCAAAATCGGAATCGGCAGGTCAGACTTTTTATAAATCGGTGATCGGCCAGAAAACTGCAATCAGTGCACCCCTAGTTTCAAGGACTACCCAACAGTAGAAAAACAACTGGATTGAGGGTGTTTTCTTTTACTACCGTAGAATGAAAAACTGTGCAAAAAATAGATAAATCCAAAAGAAAAAAAGACTCCTCAAGCAAACAAATTACTCAAGTCTACCGGCAGAGAAAAGGGAAGTGACACAATACATCTTACCAAGAACATCCAATGCCAAGAAGGAGGGGTTCAATTATTTTATTTTTTATTTTATTTACCCTTTATTTATACAGGTAGTCTCATTGAGTCACAATAACTCATTTTCAAGAGAGACCTGTTTTTAGGGGGGGAGCAGATGGTGGGAGTTAAGCGCCTTGCTCAAGGGAACAAAGTGAGGAAAGTTAAGCCTCGGATATAGTTGACGCGTCGCATAGGGCGCGCGGCCAAAGTGACGCAAACGCGACGTCCCCGCCCCCGCGCTTTGGCCAGCGCGTTGGTTTCGCGCGTGGTCGTGCACCTCCCAAATTTTGAAGCTCCGCAAGCCTAGCGCGCGCGCCGAATTGATTGACAGGTCGGGTAGGGACCTCCCCGACAGCCTTCACGCCAGAATCTGCAACTGTCTGCGCCGCTGTGGTCGTGGAAACGGCGTCGCGACGCATGGAGGAATGTTTTTTATGTGATTCAAATGTTTTAAATTCCCCGAGCGAGCGGAAAGCCATTTGTTTTTGTTGTGTGATTTCAAACAGTTCTTCTTCTACGGTAGATTTCTTCTTCTACACCCTTTCTTGCAACATATGCACAGGTTTTAGAGGGTACTGCCGCCTGCTGGTCAGTAAAAGAACAGCACTTTGCCATGCGCTGCCGTGCCACACTATAAACGCATGCACAGTGCGCGCGCAGCACGCGCGCTCCAGCTTGCGGACCAAAGCGCAACTATATCCGAGGCTTCAGGGTGTAGCAGGAGTGAGTGTTTCACCTTTTCCACTCACATTTTGGTGCTGTCAGTCCGGGGAGTTGAACCTGCGATTTTCCGATCACAGGTCCATCTTCTCTAACCTCTACACCACAACTCCCCACATTAGATTAGAGAAGAGCTCCTCAACCTTTACAACTTGAATATGTTTGTTTATTAAATTTATTCTTTTTTTTTTTTTTACAAAAACACAATACAAAACAATCCCATAAATGATAACGTACAAAATATATAAAAAAAAGAAAGGTAGCAGAAAGAAAAAAATCTTATTATATCTGCCCCTTTTTTCAAACAATCAGTTCAAACAATAATAATCTTCCAGTAACAGTACAAAATGAATAACTCTTTCTAATTTTCTAACTAATACAATACACATTACGCTATTTCATATATATTTTTTAACACATTCGTTTTGATCATTTTCTTAAATGTAAACATTGACTTGGCATTTTTAACTACATTCTCCAAGCCATTCCATAATCTAATTCCCTGGATTGAGGTAGAACGTCCCTTCAAACTAGTTCTGAATTGTGGTTTTACAAACATCTCTGTCCCCTTAAGATTATAACAACTTTGTCTTTTAACAAAATGCATTTGGATATTTAAAGGTAATGCATTATTTTGAGCCCTATACATAACTGATAAAATATTATAGTCTACCAAATCATGGAACTTCAATAACTTCAGTTGATAAAATAATGTACTTGATGGATGACGGTAATGTTTTCTAGTGATAATTCTTACAGCTCTTTTCTGTAATACAAAAATAGGCTTTGTGATTGTTTTACACGCATTCCCCCAAACATCAATACAATAGATTAAGTGTGGAACAATGATTGTGTTATACAACAAATACAGAGCTTTATCATTCAATAGTCTCTGACTTTGTACAGTACTGCAATCGATTTAGCTATTTTTATTCTTACAGAATTTATGTGTTGTTTCCATGTCAGTTTGTCATCAATGATAACACCCAAAAACTTCACCTCATTCACTCTACAAATCTCAACATCCTCAATTTTGAGTGGAACATCAACAGTTTTCTTTTTATTACTGAATATCATGTAATTAGTTTTTTCTAAATTTAATGATAATTTATTAATTTTAAACCAAGTTTGTATCTTGACAAATTCTGTCTTTATCAATTCCAACATTTGTTCTATATCTTCGCCTGAACAGAAAAATGTGGTATCATCAGCAAAAAGTACACATTTAAGGAGCCCTGACACATTTACCAAGTCATTCACATATAAAATAAATAGCTTTGGTCCAAGTTTGGTCCAAGTGATTGGTAACTCTAAATTGACCCTGGGTGCGAGTGAGACAGGTCCCTCTTGTAAATGAGTCCCCATGGCTCAACGAGGCTAGCCTGTATAAAGGTTAAATGAAAAGTACCGAGCCTTGGGGAACTCGTTTTATTGACATTTAATTCTGTTGCACTTTGTAGCACTTTGAGATTTTCATTAATGAAAAGTGTGTTATAAATTGAATTTATTATTATTATTATTAACTCCACATGTGATATTACAGAGGTCAGATCTTACATCATTTATTTGTACAAATTGTTTCCTATCTTTCAAGTAGCTAGATACCCACTGTAATGCTGGTCCTCTAATACCATATTTGTTCAGTTTTTCAAGGAGAATGGTGTGATGAATAGTATCAAATGCTTTTTTTAAATCAACAAAAATACTGATACAATATTGTTTTTGATCGACAGCAGTAGTGACATATCAGGTATGATTTCAATATCAGGTATGATTTCAAGTGTATGAAGGGCACAGCATTATAGTATTTGTTTGTCTTCAGTATTGTGATTTTCTCTGTAATGATCAACCCTGGCTCAGTGATGGAGGACTTTAATGCTTTGGCTGGGCTCTTTATCTGCTTATCAGCGGGTGTGTCACTGTGCGAGGAAAATCTATTAGAAACGTGAACTGGGGGCTTAGTCCTAGCACTACGCTTAAGGCCCCACCCCCCCATAGCTCTGCGTTCAGCCGTACGCCGCACTACGCGCACGTTCTGTGCGTACGCGTTCACCCGCACAGCTCTGCGTTCGTTCTCGCGTTCATTCTCGCGGTTTCGCTCCAAATTCTTGACGTTATTTGAGCAGCCACAGTGCAGAGTGTTCGCTGATTGGTCATTTGCTGACACGCCTACTGAATTGATTGACAGGTCGGGGGGAGAGAAAAAAAGGCAAGCCGGCACTTCACACAGCTTCAGCCGCAGCGGTGTTCTGTGTTTATATCTTATTAAAAAGTTCTAAAAAAAACAAAAAACAACAGGGAGCGCTGGTCCTGCAGCCCACAGCCCACCAGGAAATCTGCAGAACCTTGCGCAGCCACGTTGGACCCAGTTTAATTCGCTCATGACAATTCATTCATTTCCTCATCATTTCAGTCATGGAGTCAACGGAGGAGGAAGCGATCACTTGACTTTTGGCAAAAAAGCAAAAGAAAAGGCCAGATCAGGGATGAAAAAGGGGAATTTAATACATTTGTGTCACATACAAAACAGTCCGGCACCGGGCAGTTTATTGTGAGACAACGCGTTTGCGTTCGCGGTCGTAAAATTTGAGCTTGGCGCGTACATGGTACGCTTGTGCCTCTGCGTACGGACGGCGTACGGACGGCGTACGGACGGCATAGAGCGGCGTACGGCCGAACGCAGAGCTATGAGGGGGCCTTTACTCTGGACTGCCACCCAGCCGGCTTGGGCATCCTACTTAAACTGTCAATGAACCATAGGCGTAATTTACACGGGGGTTAGGGGGGTTTTGACCCCCCCAATAATTTGATCCGGTCATTTAACCCCCCCAATAAAATGAAATCATTTCGTCATTATACATATCTTACATCAATAATTGATTTTCTTTATTCATTCAAATTTTTTAGTAAAATTGCTGCATGTTTTTAACAAACTCCCTGAGGACTGACCCCCTCCCCTGCAAATAATTTGGTATCACCCATCTCACCGGCTACAGGAAGTCACGTGAGTCACGGAGCTGCTCATGAAGTTGCCCAGAAGTTTCTACATGCATGTGTTCGAAAAAGGCCTCCTTTGGTCGGACTGACTCTGTCGCTGCCCGCCCCTTGCTATGGATGTAGCTGCTATTAGCTGTGAGGTTCGCTGTTTTTGTTTGCAAGATACCACTCATAAACCACACCGCAGATTTTTAAATCAAGCTGATTTCACATTTGGTTCAGCTCAGGAGCCCGTCTGCTGTAGTGAGGTAAGAAATATATTTTTTAAGCGTTTATTTAACTAAATTTAAAGAAACAAAGCTCCGGTTTGACCCGCCTGGCGCCTGCATAAAATTCAGCGAACTTTTTTTTTTTAAATCCAGCTGATTTGAACATTTCGTCAAACTCAGGAGTACGTCTACTATCACCCATAAGTCAGCGAAGAAATACTGTATATTTTTAAGCGTTTATTTAGCTAAATTTAAAGAAAGAAAGCGTCCGGTTTGACCCGCCTGGCGCCTGCATAAAAATCTGCGAACTTTTTTTTTTAAATCCAGCCGATTTGAACATTTAGTTAAACTCAAGAACACGTCTTCTATAAAGTCAGCTTAGTAATATATTTTTTCTCGCAAAGAAATAATTGTTTTTACCGTGTTTCTTTGTGAAGTTCTTCGTACTAGCTGGGTCCTGTCGCCGCCATCTTGATCAGGACAAAGCTGACGCGTCGCGTGGAGATGACGCGTATACAGCAAGAGAAATTGAATATGATGTCCCATTAAGTAAAGCAGAAATAAAAATAATTGTTAAAGATAAAATAAATGATATGTGGCAGGAGAGGTGGGATTTAGAGGAAAGAGGAAGACATTTACATAACATACAGAAGGAGGTACTCCTAAGTGACGATAGTAGTTTAATGACTAGGAGAGAGGAAGTATGGATTAACAGGTTGAGGATTGGGCACACTACATTAAATAGTGGTCTAAAGATAATAGGAAAACATCCATCAGGTGACTGCTCTAATTGTGGGGTACTGGAAGGAGTGGAACATGTGTTGATTTATTGTAAGAAATATAATAAAGAGAGGAAGGCACTGGAAAGGGTAATGGGGAGTTCGGTGACAATGGTTACTTTATTGAAGAAAAATCAGTCACAGGTTATAACTAAAGCATTTGTTAAATATTTGAAAGTTACAAAATTAGCTGAAAGGATTTAATTTTATTTTAATTAATTAATTAATTTATTTATTTATTTTTTGTTGAAAGTAGACTCTTGAATTACATCTCCGTCCGGTTGATGGCGGTAATGCACTGAGTTTGTAAACTGCCAGTAAACACCATCGAAGAAGAAGAAGAAGAAGAGATGACGCGTATTAAACACTGAAGCGTATAGTGGACAATTTTTTCGTGTTTATTGTTAATCACAACCCCCCCAATGTTAGACCTAAAGTTACGCCCCTGCAATGAACAACCAACATAAAGCAGAATTGGATCCATATTAGATCTAAAATTAATAATGCTGTGCCAAAGCAGTTAGACGACCATGTGTACTTTGTTGTTGGACATGCAACTTGTAGACTATTGTGAAGAGTCACACGTTGCAGTAGTTAAAAAAGTAACTGGTATTCTGTAGTGCACAGTAACACAAACAGGCTGCAATCAAATTTTTTATATGAAGATGGGGTGAATCATGATAAATGACTAAATTGGTTGGCAGAGTTGGCAGTTAGTTGCAGGTGGGAAAAGCTGTGCTTTCTTGGAATCACAGGCCTCTAGAGGCTTCTTCTTAATGTACTTTAAAATTTCCCTCTTTCCCTCCCCACTTCTTTCAACTCTCATCAGCTATTTTATTACTTCTTTAATCAATTTCATTTCTCCCTGTCGACAAGCAAAATGCAGCAGTTCTGGCGCGGTTGCCGCGACAACCGCTGTTGCTAGGCAACCCACAACTCTCCATCACCCATTGCAGAAGTCTGACAGATGGAGAGGGAGAATGCCAAAGCAAGAGTGAGAGAAAAGAGATGAGAAGCTACATTAGAAAAAGAATAAAGAAAGAATAAGTGAAGAATGAACAGAGGAAGAGTGGTGAGGGTGATGCAAGCCAAATCAACTCGTCAATGATCCTCTCTTCAAACCATTTTACTCTTTGCCTCCAGAATTTCGTTTTCATTTGTGAAAGAATCTATGTAACTTGTTCTAGTAGAAAAACACTGATTGAAGTAATCTGAAACTAAAGAGGAAGAGGAAAGTCAGTTACTCCTCCACAGATCACACAAGTGCAATGGTCAAAGAAAGGCAAGGGGAACAAGAATGTTTGTGATAATATACTGTGTAGTTGCAGCTGAGCTTGACAATCACAACTATTACTCCCAAGTACTATTTATTGTGCAAGAGCTTTACCTAAAAATTTAGCTGTTGATGTAAAAAAAAAGGTTGTCTGTTTGCAAACTATTTGATGAACCAATAAATGGACTTTAACCCTTGTTTTGCCTTATAAAAGGAAATAAAAACAACATTAACTTTTATTTATTAAAGGGGACCAATTATAGGTCCTATAATTTTTTATGGTATGTCTGTGGGCTATCCAGACCATGTTCATTCAATTTAATACACAAAATAATTCTTAGATAATAAAATTTCCCCTTTCTAGTTCTGCCTGCTCTGACATCCGTTCAGAACGAGCTGTTTATGATAATGAGCTCTGAAGGCCACGCCATTCAAAAATCTGTTTACATTAACTCCGCCCTCCCTTCTTGCAATGCCGAAACCAATATTGAACAGGTTGAACATTAATTCTCAGTTAACACAAGCTAATCATAAACAATAAACCTGCGCTAAATTGTGTTCAAGCCGTTAAGACAAATTCTCAGTTAGCACAGGCTGTAGCTAAACAATCGAGGTACATAAGAAAACGTCTTCATACCGAATGCTAATAAATAATTTAAAAGACATCAGTCTGTACTTACACTAGCGTCATCTGCAGAACTTTGACGAATAGATGGAACAGCACCTTCCTTAAGCAGAAGTTTTTGTGCAAATCCGACCTGGTACTGTTGGTAGTTGAGAAATGAGTCTGTTGTGAAATGAGCTGCGCAAACTACAACTTTCTTCGGTAATGTCGCCGGGACATTGCCATTAAAAATAAAATTAAGCCACGCATCTCTGTTCTCTGAGACTGGAAGAGTGTGCATCGACACATGTTGTGTAATGCAGCCAACAACGAAACATCGAACTCTAGGAGCCATTGTGCTGAGATGAACTCAGGAAAAACAACCGTGACGTCTTTTATACTGAAGTGGGTGGAGCCTCACCAGGGGTTGCTAGGTGAGGGGCTGGACTCAGGTTGGGGTGGGTTGTCCTACGGCTTGTGACATCACAAGCGCCAGGATTTGAAATCTAGACATTAATATCCCTGAAAAATAAATATACTTAGAGTAAATATACCACTGGGTGCATTTTTTTGGTCCTAGGACTGTTTTTTTAAGAAGTACATACTCAAAGTTGAGTAAAAAAAAACATTAAAAAGTGAATTTTGCACATTAGGTCCCCTTTAAAATATCTCGCCGAAATAAAAGGTGCTGGTTTTGCCTGAAGCGAAAAGCCCAACGTGATGACATTGCAGCAGCAGCGTAACGTGATGACGTCACCAGATCTTACGGCGGAGAGCAATATTCAAAAAATGTCAGCGGTAAGTTTTATTTTTCGTTGGTGAGGATGTTGGATTCCAAAGATTTATGGACTATATTGAGCCTTGATACATTGTCCGCAGTCGGATATATTTTTCCAACATAACAATGCCAGAGTTAGGGCTGGGCGATATGAGGAAAATCTTATATCCCGATATTTTTTGGCTATATCACGATACACGATATATATCACGATAGCTCCAAAATCAATGAAAAAATGATTAAAAATTGATTAAAAAATTTCAACACTTTTTTGTCGTATGGAATGGCTTTGTTAAACGAAGAAGTTAGTGTCATCTGCTTCACAGCTGGTTTATTTGGTGTTTTTTTGTGTGTTTGGGGAGACGTTGACATGCGAAGTTTACAACATTCTTCATTTTGCAGTGGATGACATTTTAGGTGGTGGAATAAATTTGTGGTACTGCTACCTTTTATGGCAATAGTTTTATGGCATGTTTTGCATATTACCGCATTTTGTTCGACGTCCTCTTTGTTACATCCAAACCACTGCCAGATTATTGACCCAGTGCTGTTTCTCTGGAACCAGTTCACCCGAGTTGTCTTCAGTTAAAGTCTTCTCACGCTCACCCGAATCTCCTGCTGCCGCCATGTAGTCTCTATGCACGCATGCTCCTCTCTGGGTCCACTGGAGGGGAGGGGGCTAGTGATGCGTTCAAGTGTGTCGGAAAAGTGAAACTTACAGGGACACAGCTTATTGTTTGCATGATAATTTATACTCGATGGTCAAGATAAAGCCATTTTAACCATCGTACATTGAAAAACTCGGGATACATCGAGTATATTCGATACATCGCCCACCCCTAACCAGAGTTACAATCCGTCATTTCCGACGTCGTTGTGAAGCTAATAGCTGATAGCACGACTGGTTGGGTGAGTTTTACCACAGACATTTAGACGTGTTAGCCCCATTAGCATGATTAGTCTTACAGAACAATGGAAAAACAAAAACTTTGAACTTAGAAAGGCTGTCCTTCATGCACTGGAGTGCAGAGGATCCCACACTGCAAAAAGGAACCTGGTGACTAATGCTAATAAATAACATTTAACACTTTTCATGTAATACAGTATACAAACCGGATTCCAAAAAAGTTGGAACACTAAACAAATTGTGAATAAAAACTGAATGCAATGATGTGGAGATGGCAAAAGACAATATTTTCTTCGTAATAGAACATAGATGACAGATGAAAAGTTTAAAGGGGACCACACATGCAAAATTCACTTTTTAATGTTTTTTTACTAAACTTTGGGTATTTACTTCATAAAAAAACAGTCCTTGTGCCAAAAAAATGCACCCAGTGGTTTATTTACTCTAAGTAGATTTATTTTACTGTGATGAAAACGGTTCGTTTTTGAAATAAAATGGAAGTCAATCGCGCCTGTGACGTCACAGGCGCGAGGACAACCCACCTCAAACCTGAGTCCAGCCCCTCACCTGGTTAGGCTCAACCCACTTCTGTATTAAACACATGACTGTTGTTTTTCATGATTTCATCTCATCTTTTGTTTATATGTTATTAATTTCATGTGTACAGCACTTTGTTGCAGCTGTGGTTTTTTAAATGGCTTTATAAATAAAGTATAATTGTTATTTTTATGTTTTTTAGTTCAATTTTTAGTGTATTTGCGATCTCTCCCAACGCGCCGCCGGCAAAAATTAAACGAGCATACCCCCGGCGTAGAGACCGGTTGCGACGGGACCCTCTTCTGGCGCCATGGAGCGGAGCTTCAACTGTACAGCCTTGCTGCAGCCTCGCAGCAGCCTCGCAGCAGTGAGGACCTTCCCCTTACGGATTAATTTACGGGAGACACTTGGTGAACTTTGTGTTGTCTTGACTGGAACAGCGATAACGCCCAAAGTCTCCGAGCGGAGCTGGCGAAAACCGGAAGAGGAACAAGCTAACATTAGCTTCGGATTCGGGTGGTCTAATGCTAAAAGGAGCAGCAAACTGCGGCGCGCTCAGACGGGTTTCGGTAAGTTATCTTAAGCTAGCACTAACAGTAAGTCAAATGAGTAATAAAAAAAGAGCTAATTTTAAAACAACAACACATTACAGATACTGGCTGTTACGAGGGCGTAAACAGATCTTTGAAGGGCGTGGACTTCAGAACTTCTATCAGAAACCGGTCGTTCAAAACGAAAGTTAAAACTGGCAGAATTAAAAAGGGTATAATTGATTATCTAAGAATTATTTTGTGCATTAAATTGAAGGAATAGGGTCTAGATAGCACACAGAAATAACATAAAAATTTAAAAAATGCATCTGAGGTCCCCTTTAATCTGTGTAAATGTAACATTTTAAAGGAAAAATATGTTGATTCAAAATTTCACAGTGTCAACAAATCTCAAAAAAGTTGGGACAAGTAGCAATAAGTGGCTGGCAAAAGGAAATTGAGCATATAATGAATAGCTGGAAGACCAATTAACACTAATTAGGTAAATTGACAACATGATTGGGTATGAAAAGAGCTTCTCAGAGTGTCAGTGTCTCTCAGAAGCCAAGATGGTAAGAGGATCACCAATTCCACCATTATTGCGCAGAAAGATAGTGCAGCAATCCCAGAATGGTGTTACCCAGCGTAAAATAGCAGTACAGTACAGTATTAGACATGGGGCGGCCGTGGTGTAGTGGTAATGGCAGTCGACCCCTGATCGGTAGGTTGGAGGTTCGAATCCCGCATCCGCCCACCATGTGTCGTTGTGTCCCTAGGCAAGACACTTAACCCCGAGTTGCTCCCGGTAGGTCTGGATGGCGCCTTGCAAGGCAGGCTACTACTACCGGTGTATGAATGTCTGAATGAATGGGTGGATGGCTGGTATTTTAAAGCGCTTTGGGGCTCCTCACAGGGGGCTAGAAAGCGCTATACTGTATAAATAAGCTCCATTTACCATTTACCATTTACCATGAATGGGAGAGTGAAGAGTTTAAGAAGTATTAATGTTTTTCTGACTAAATGTTTATCAATTTTTAAGAGTTAATGCTTAATGCAACACTTGTGAGAAAAAACATTTTAGTTCAAGATGTTTCATTAAAGTCTTGAAGTGGGGGGTTTTGTGTGGCTTTGCTTCAAAAGGTCCAGGGTTTCTTTGAAAGATAAGGGCCCAATCCTTCTCGAAAGACTGGTCTTTGATGGAATGAATGCATATCACCCATCTCACTTCAAGTCTTGCAGTTCTTCTGAAAGGGAGTTAGGCAAATAAATAGTTTGTAGGGATGTTGATGAGCACAGCTCAGCAATTGGGGGCGAACTGACCTTGTAGCTGATAGATGAAACAGAAAATCTTTTGGCAGTGCCTAATACTGTCTTGAGGAGCAAGGTTTGATTGAAAACATATTTGATGGGAGTGAATGAAGTCATACTCCACAAAGGTATAAAATGAGTTCTGTTCAGATAAACATTGGAGTCAACCGTGGGTTTGATCAACGCCCGGTGTGCGCATTGATGACTTTTCTCTCGCCGAGAACAGAGCGGCTCCCCTGTTCAAAGTGTCAAAAGGTGAGGAAATACTGTAACTTGTTACACGTCAATGTTTTGAGATTGTGTGTATTTTAAGTTTTACTGTGGCGAGATTAAACAGACACTTTTAAATCTTAGCAGGAAACTTGTGTGCAGTCAGTACTGTGGCAGATTTAACTGACAATTATTTCTAGCAGGAGGACTGTTTGTATGTTTGAACATGTATGTTTTTACTTTTTCTGTCACAAGACTTCTTTAATAAATATTCATTATTTTTAATTAAGTCTGTTTGTTTTCTTCCAAATCAGTGAGTGTGCCCACCTTTCAAGAATCCAAAAAGATGATAAAACATTAACCATTTGGGTTGATCTGAAATTTCATAAATCAGAGAGCATTCCTATTTCTAAACTTGAGAAACTGGTCTCCTCTGTCCCCAGACGTTTGTTGAGTGTTGTAATTAGAAGGGCGGATGCCATACAGTGGTAAAAATGGACTTGTCCCAACTTTTTGGGGATTTGTTGACGCCATGATATTTTGAAACAACATATTTTCCCTTAAAATGATACATTCTCTCAGTTTAAACTTTTGATCTGTGATTTGTGTTCTATTCTGAATAAAATATTAGATGTTGGCAGGCACCTCCCACATCATTGCATTCAGTTTTTATTCACAATTTGTTTAGTGTCCCAACTTTTTTGGAATCTGGTTTGTAAACTAATGTATGTAAATAGTTTATTTTTTAGACATTTATTTTGTAAAGTTACAGCTGTTTGTTAATAAATGCTGCTGTGTGACAACTGGGACAAAGCTTTGACTCAGAAATATATTTTTGTTACTTTATGGAAAGAAAAATATTTTGTGATGTACAAACCGGATACAGTATACAAACCTGAGCCCATTCTGTTATTTTCTTGACAGTGGCATTCCTGTTTGAGGTGCAGTGACGTTTAAGGGCCCGGAGATCACGATCATCCAGTAGAGTTTTACGGCCTTGACCCTTACGCACAGCGATTGTTCCAGATTCTCTGAATCTTTTGATGATGTTATGCATGATGATGATGTTTGATGATGATAATCAAAAGTATTTGCTATTTTATGCTGGGTAACACCATTCTGGTATTGCTACACTATCTTTCTGCGCAACAATGGTGGAATTGGTAATCCTCTCACCATCTTGGCTTCTGAGAGACACTGACACTCTGAGCTCTTTTTATACCCAATCATGTTGTCAATTGACCTAATTAGTGTTAATTGGTCTTCCAGCTGTTCGTTATATGCTCAATTTCCTTTTTCCAGCCACTTATTGCTACTTGTCCCAACTTTTTTGGGATTTGTTGTCCATGAAATTTTGAAACAACATATTTTTCCCTTAAAATGATACATTCTCTCAGTTTAAACTTTTGATCTGTGATTTGTGTTCTATTCTGAATAAAATATTAGATGTTGGCACCTCCACATCATTGCATTCATTTTTGAATTCACAATTTGTTTAGTGTCCCAACTTTTTTGGAATCTGGTTTGTATATCGTATATCGCAATTTATCATAAAAATATTGAGATATTAATTTTGGTCCATATCGCCCAGCCCTAAGCCATACTGAACACAATTTTACTTTGATGAGCAAGGACCAGGTTCTTCTTCTGAAAAACAAGCCTCACTGATGACGAACAGTGGAGATCACAGTTCAAAATAAGGCTAGACGATATGGCCAAAATATTTATTACGATATATTTCTTAATTTCGGTCGATAGCGATATAATTCGATATCGATATGAACAATATAAAAGCCTAAAAAAAAACTATAAACTATACAAATAAATTAATGCTCACCTTTTATTTGTATTTACCCTCCAAAAAAAAATGGAAATCACTATCAAATAAACATAAAATTCTCAACCCAATAATTCTCAGTCGGGTCATCTGGACAGTTTCTTTTTTAGAGAGTCAGAGTCAGAGTCAGAGAGAATTTATTGTCATTTGCACCGCATGTAGTACATGTGTTGAAAACGAGATTATGTACACAGGGTCCCAGTTACATCCAACAACAAATGCAAGAGAAATACAATAATAACATCTAGGATTAACTAAGAGAGACATCACATCAGCTAGTAATACACTAAGCCCTAATGTAGTAGAAAAACATCATTATAAACAGCAGCACGAACATGAGCAGATGGTCACAGATGAACGCAGCAACAAGAAACAGATCAGTACAGTATCAGTATGATGTGACATTTTGCAGTGTTTATTCTTATTATTTATTTATTCATGAGTCTGACAGCCTCAGGGTAGAAGCTGTTTCTCAGTCTAGTGGTTCTACATTTGATGCTCCTCAACCTCCGTCCCGAGGGGAGTGGTGCAAAGAGTGAGTGTGCTGGGTGAGTGAGGTCTTTCATGATTTATAGACATGTTTCACCCTCCATCAAGAGGGCATCATCAGTCAGAGGAGTTCCATCAAACTGTTTCCCCACCAAGCAGTAAACACCTTAAGTGGACCAACCGATTTGCTGGAGCCAAGATGGTTTCTGGGGTCCGTCCTGTCCCCTGTCTACTCCTCCCAAGCAGGCAGCCACAGCCAAAGTGGTTCAAGGCAAGAAAGTTCATGCTCAAGCATCCAGGTACCAAATCCAATAATTCTCGGTCGGGTCATCTGGACAGTTTCTTTTTTATAGAAATGGTTCACTCTCCATCCTCCATCCAGTTTCTATAAAAAAGAAACTGTCCAGATGACCCTACCGAGAATTAATTGCTTTGGTACCTGGATTATTGAGCATGAACTTTCTTGCCATAAAATTTTCAACTGTGTCAATCAGAGTCAGAGTCAGAGTCAGAGAGTCTTTATTGTCATTTGCACCGCATGTGGTACATGAGATGAAAACGAGATTATGTACACGAGGTCCCAGTTACATCCAACAACAAATGAAAGAGAAAAACAGTAATAACATCGAGAACTAACTAAGAAAAACATCAACTAGTAATACACTAAGCCTAATATAGTGGGAATAAACAGCAGCACGAACATGAGTTTGTATGAGCAGATGGTCACAGATGGTCACAGATGAACACAGCAACAAGAAAACATATCAGCATCACCATGATGTGATATTTTGCAGTGTTTATTTTAATTTTATTTTTATTTATTCATGAGTCTAACAGCCTCAGGGTAGAAGCTGTTCCTCAGTCTAGTGGTTCTACACTTGATGCTCCTCAACCTCCGTCCTGAGGGGAGTGGGGCAAAGAGTGAGTGTGCTGGATGAGTGAGGTCTTTCATGATACAGGTGGCTCTTTTCCTGCATCTAGAGGTGTAAATGTCTGTGATGGTGGGGAGACTGACTCCAACAGACTTCTGTGCAGCCTTCACCACTCTCTGCAGAGCTTTCCTCTCTTCAACTGTGCAGCCTCCATGCCACACGTTGATGCTGGAGCACAGGATGCTCTCCACTGCACACCTGTAGAACGAGGTGAGAACTGGGCTGCTCAGACCAGCTCGTCTCAGCCGTCTGAGGAAGTAGAGTCTCTGATGACCTTTCTTGATCAGGCTGGTGGTGTTGTTGCTCCAGCTGAGGTTATCATTCATGTGTACACCCAAGTATTTGTAGCTGGAGACCACTTCCACTGCAGACCCACCTATTATCAGTGGGGCATGGGTGTGTTTGTTCCTTCTGAAGTCCACAATCATCTCCTTTGTCTTCTTCACATTCATGTGAAGATTATTCTCTTTGCACCAGCTCTCCAGGTGTTCCACCTCCTGTCTGTAGCTGGACTCATCATTGTTTGTGATGCATCCCACCACCGCTGTATCATCTGCAAACTTAACAATATGACAGCCTGGAAGTGTGGCTGTACAATCATATGTGAGCAGAGTGAACAGAAGGGGGCTCAGCACACATCCCTGAGGAGAGCCAGTGCTGAGGGTTATGGTGGAGGAGGAGAAGTTGTGGATCTTCACGGACTGTGGTCTGTCTGTTAAGAAGTCTAGTACCCAGTTACAAATAGAGGGGCTTAGTCCAAGTGTAGATAGTTTGTCTATCAGAGTTTGGGGGATCATGGTGTTGAAGGCAGATGTGAAGTCCACAAAGAGCAGACGCACGTATGAGTCTTTCTGATCCAGGTGGGTGAGAGCAGTGTGGACCACGGAAGAAATGGCGTCCTCTGTTGATCGGTTCTCACGGTATGCGTATTGATGAGGGTCCTCATTGATGTTGACGGTTGCCTTGATGTGGGACATGACCAGTTTCTCAAAACAATATTAATAGTTTTAACTTTAAACAACTTTAAAATTTACAGCATTGAAATTCATAGTGTTAATTAAATAAAACTTTTGGGTGTGGTTATTGATGAGCTGACATGGAAATCTCATGTAAATTACTTAAGAATAAAAATAACAAAATCAATTGCATTACTGTATAAAGTAAAATAATTTTTGAATGACAAAGATTTGTATACAGTATATTGTATAATGTAATGATTGTTCCATTTTTAAATCTACAGTACAGTATTGTAATGAAGTTTGGGGAAAAGCATGCAAAACTATTACAACCCCTATTTTTATTTTACAAAAAAGAGCTCTGAGAATTATTAGTAGGAAGTGCTATGGTCACCCAACAAATATATTATTTCATCAATTGAAATTATTAAAATTTTATGATTTGGTTGAACATAGTATTTTACAAGTCATGTATAAAACTCATAAAAAATATTACCCCAAAATATTCAATTAAAATTTGTTTAAAAAAAGAGTCATTATAACCTGAAGGGAATGTAAAGGCCGAGATACAGTGAAGCAGACTCCGTATACGCGCGTATACGCCCGTATACGCGCGTATACGGAGCCTCTGCTACAGCCCGGCTGATGTTCTCGCGTAGATTCTCGTGTTTTCGCTCCAAATTCTACGTCATTTCCTCCGTACCGTCACTTCCGATCGTCACTTCCGCTAGTTTTTCGCTCCACGGAGAGGACTCAACTGAGCTCGCTGATTGGTCACTTTGACACGCCTACTGAAATGATTGACAGATTTCAGTCAGCTCAAAGTGAAACCTATCGTGAGCAGCTCGCTCAGACTTCTGCGGTGTTCTGATACGGTCTTTCTACTATATATGTTATAAAAAGTTCTCTCAGAAATAAAAATAATAACAGGGAGTGCTTTTCCTGCAGCCCACAGCCCACCACAGCCCACCAGGGAATATATAAAACATCGCGCACCCAGGTAGGACCTGAATTCATTCATTTCATTCATCGAGTGAACGGAGGAAGAAGCGGTTACTTGACTTTAGGCAAAAAAACAAAAGAAAAGGCCCGATCAGCGATAAAAAAGAGGAATTTATTTCATTTGTGTAACATACAAAACAGTCCGGAGCCGGGGAAGTTTAGGTCAGACACCGCGCATCGCGTATGCGAATCGCGTATGCGTAGTAAAAAAATACCTTTGCGCGTACTTGCCCTGAGGGGCTACGCGGGGCTACGCTGCGTACGGGGCATACGTACGCTGCGTATTGGCGTATCGTGAGGACGCGCGAGTGTATCTCGCCCTTAAATGTTTGTAAAACCTTCATTTAGAACTAGTCTGAAGGAGCTGTGTTGTAAATCAGGAAACAGGATTGTGGAGTTAACTTGATATCCCCATAAACATTTCTAAAACTATTTATATGTTTTAAAAGATGATTTAAGTTGTTGGGAAGGTGCCAGAATACCTGAAGTTTTTCTGTGTTCAGTTTGGAGATTGTTCAAGTGAGGTTGTTGTTGTTTGAGTGGAAATGCTGCATTTCTTTAAAATTTAACAAGATAAATACCTAATAAAATATATTTGTTTGCTGACATTATAGTAAAAGTGTATCTGAGCTGAACATTTCCTTAATAAATGCACGTAATGGTCAAATCAGCTGGATTTTAAATAGTTTCGCTACGTTGGTTCTGTAAAATGTGCAAGCGCAGCGAGCAGAAACGCTGCATCTCTTTAAAATTTAACAAGATAAACATCTAAAAAATATATTTGTTTTCTGACATTATAGTAAAGGTGAGTCTGAACTTAAAGACCGTGTAAAGTGAATTTCAATATTTTCTTAAATAAACATTATAAATGTCATAATTGTAATGTTGTAAATGAGTAAAAAGTCTCAAAATTGTAGCTCAATTAATTTTGGAGTTATAGATGAAACTGTGTATAAAGATATGTCTTTTTCAGGATTTTTTAGGCGTGGTTTAAACGGGACCGCGTTTCGTCACGCGGTCCTCATTAGTATAGCCCCACCCCCTGCAGCTCCAGCCGTATAAATTCGCCTCGGTGGAGCCGTTCACTCGCGAATCGCAGATAGCATCAGATAGCAATAGCATAGATATTTTGTTCATTGTTAGCTAGCTAATCAATTATGCCTCGTTCGTGCATCTTCCCTGGATGTCGCAATGGTCAGGGCACCCGTACAAATAATAACATGTTTTTATACCGCGTGGTTTTATACCGAGTATCTGTAGTGCCTGGATAGGTCAATGGATAAAGCGCTTGCCTTCCGTCCCAAACTCCACGGGTTCAATTCCCGCATGGTACAACTCTTTTTTTTTATTCATTCCAGATTAAAAACACACAAGAAAACTATTTACAAAAACAGCGTAACTCTTGGAAAAAGTAACTGCTGTTACAGAATTCAGATAAAAACAGAGCAGGTTTACTGGCTCTGCTGTCTGCCTCTCCACTGTGGGACACGAGCAGGACACGAGCGCAGCTGCGCTGAAACCACGCCCACGCACTGACACGCCCCCAGCGTTCCAGGGCAAGGCAAAATCATGTTTTTTCATGATTTTTGAGACTTAATTTTATAAGGTAAA
This sequence comes from Garcialebias charrua, assembly GCA_038048925.1. Lineage (NCBI taxonomy): Eukaryota > Metazoa > Chordata > Actinopteri > Cyprinodontiformes > Rivulidae > Garcialebias > Garcialebias charrua. Next base: position 48,919 of record JBBPBX010013387.1, read on the forward strand.
CAATGTTTTTAATCAGTCAGATTTATATGGGTGATTAATAACACATATTTATGCCATGTGACAAACTAAAAACACACATTTAATTTCACTTTACACGGTATTTAACTTTTCTTAATACAGTAAATGCATTTTGGCAGTTAAAACATGGCAAAATGACGCAGACAAAATAAAGCGGCTTCAACATTTCTACACGCCCACCCGCCCATAATGATGACAGAAACACCTTTATTTTTTATTCAAACCCGTTGAATTCTTCATCTTCTGTGTCTCTGTCGAAGAGTTCTGTCAACTACTGAGATAAGTGATGTAGTGCTGCAGCTGCTTCCTCCCCAGGGCTGTCGGAGTCCTCCTCCGCCTCAGCTCCAGCTCTAGCTCCAGCTAAGATCCCAGCCTTTCTGAACCCCGACTGCATCGTTTCTTTGGTGATTGAGGTCCACACTTTATCGATCCATCCGAGGACATGCTGGAATGTCGCGTGGCGCATCTGACCCGTAGCCGTGGCCCGTGAAGCTGTGCTCTCCGTTCACCATCCACTCCTCCCAAAGGCAGCGCAGAGCTGCTTTGAAGCTGCAGTTGACGGAAATGTCCAGAGGCTGAAGCACTTTAGTCAAGCCTCCCGGGATAATGGCAGGAATGGAGTTGCATGCTTTAATTTTATCTTTAAATTGCGGCATGATGTGTGTGCGCATGCTGTCCATCACCAGCAGGGCTTTTTTTTGCTGTAAAAAATCTGTCTGGTAGCTTCGTGTAGCACTTTGTGAGCCACACGTTCATCATCTCGGTGTCCATCCACCCTTTCTCGTTTACCGCCACAACCACGCGTGGGGGAAACTCCTCCTTTGGCATGGTTTTGCTCTTAAAAATCACCATGGGCGGCAGCTTTGAACCATCCGCGCAGCATGCCAGCACCACAGTGTAAGGATGCTTACACTTATTTCCCCTTTTTGCATCACACTCCGTCCCATGGGGATGTCAAAAGTTAACGGAACTTCCTCCATGTTGATAATGTGGTCAGGCGAGACGCTGTGCTCCTGCACCTGCTTGTCCACAAAGGCGTGGAAACTCTGCACCTTTTCCGTAAAATCTGCCGGCAGTTTTTGGCACATGGAGGTCGGCGTTCTGATGGAGAGATGGTTCTGGCGCATGAACCTGAAGCACCAAGACGGTCCACCCGTAAACTTTGTGATGTCCAGCTCCTTAGCAACCGCCATGGCGTGGAAACGTAGCTGCACCGTGGACAGCCCTCTGCCAGACGCTCGCTCCTCCAGCACCCACGTCTTCACCTTTTCATCAAGAGCTGGCCACCTCGCCTTGCTCCCGCGGTTCGCCCTCTTTGACCGCTTCATGGCCGTTAGGGTGACCTCCGCCTTTCTCCAGTCTCTAACGAGCTTTTCGCTCACCCCGAACCTGCGATCAGCTGCACGGTTCCCATGTTCAGCTGCAATCTTTATCACCTGCAGAATAAGACTTTCTCTTTGGCGGGTTTTTCTCGTTGTTGCCGTTGTGTTTTCCTCTCTTTACTCCTACTCAATGTGACATTTTTGGCGCGGGCTGATAGGATTTTGGCGGGTCTGGAATAAACAAATAATGAGGTACGCCTACAGGTACACCAGTAGTTGTCAAAAGCCTAGAGGGCCCTTTAGCGCCCCTAGCGGCCAAAAGTGGTACTGCTCCATTTTTTTTTCCGTCAGAATGAATGGAAACGGTCATATCGCAGCCAAAAATTGGTCTAAAAATAAGGGGGAAATCCATAAGTACGTCGCTTCGCTGTATAAGTCGCAGGACATGCTAATTAGGAAAAAAAACTGACTTATATGCCAAAAAATACAGTAGTCTAAAGCACTTTAAGTAGCTTGCCAAGCAATAGGAAGGCGCTAAATACAGTAAGAAAAATAAGTATTAGAAACCCCTGTGACTTTGCAAGTTATCCCACTTAGAAATCATGGGGGGGCGCTGTGGAGCGCTGATGGAGTAAGACGTGCTTCGTGTCAGCTCCTCCGGGACATGTATTTAATATACTTTTTTGCACCTTTTAAAAACTTTTTTCTGGCATAGACTGGCTTTTATTAGCGAAGAAATACTGATACTCGACAACCAAAGTGTGACCACCGAGGATAAATATGGGGAAACACGACAAAGCAGCTCGCAGCGAGACCAGCCATGATGCTACGGTGGAGCTCAATGCTAATAGCACTCTGCTGGCCAAACTGAAGGAGATGATTGACGAGCTACGCACCGACCTCATCAACAGGTTTGAGACTATAGCTTCGGCTATTATTAAGAAGGAGGTTACAGCGGTTTTGACAAAGTTGGAAGCTAGAATGACCTCGGCCGAAGCTAATATTTCCGACCTGGAGCGGGCGGCTAACGACTGGGACGAGAAGCTAACCACCATGGAGGCCCGGATCGCCTCCCTAAACACGACAGTAGACACGTTGGCTAAAAAATGCGAGGACTGGGAGGGTCGTTCCAGGCTGAATAACATTCGCCTCGTGGGGGTACCGGAGGGCTCCGAGGGCCAACACCCCACGAAGTTCGTGTCAACGCTGCTTCAAAACCTGCTCGGCCTCGAAGCCAGGCCCGCCATCGACCAGGCCCACCGTGTCCCGCGGACCAGACCAACGGAGGGAAAGCCCCCGCGCCCACTCGTGGTCCGGGTCGCCTTGCTTCAGGATCGAAATGAGGTCTTGCGGAGGGCTCGGGAGTCATCTCCTCTGCTTTATGAAGGAAAACGTGTCCTCATCTTTCCTGACTATTCGCCCACAGTGGCTAAAAGACGTGAAAAGTTCATGGCGGTGAAGAGGGAGCTTCACTCCTGCCCTGGGGTGAAGTTTGGGCTTCTCTTTCCTGCTACTCTGCGGATCACTCTTCCAAATGGCCAAACTCACAAATTCGAGGATGCAGACCTGGCTGCAGACTTTGTTAAGAAGAACATTAAAAATGTGGTCGACTCATCCGTGTTATAAACTCGAAATGGTGCTGTTTAGGTGCCCTGTTTACACGTTCTGATGGTGGTTTCCACTCTGACTGCTTATTTTGGTTGGGTCTTTGGGCCCAAGAGGTATATCTATATCTATGACAAGATCATGCAGCTATATTAGGTCGTTTACAACACTCTGGACATTATAATTGCTGCATAATATGTTTTTGTACTGTAAGAGTGCCTTCAAAACATCACATGAGTATATCAGGATTTACCTCAAATGTCTATTTCTTGGCTTTTTACTTATATATATACACAGATACAGTATATCTACTGTGTTACTTTTATTTTCTTTTATTAGGTATTACTTCAGCTGGCCTTTATGGGTCTGCTTGTACATTAGTTCTTTTTATTATTATTAATTATTTTTATATATATATTTTTATATATATATTTTATTTTCTTAATTTTTTTTATTTTTCTCCTACCCTTTATTATTTTCTTAATTTTTATTTTTATTATATATGCTTCTTTTTTATATATGCTCTATAAGACAAAATTCTCTTTTATATGTATGGGTGTGGGTGTAGGTGCGTACATATGTGTGTTTGTGTGTGTGTGGGCATGTGTAGCCCAGACGAA